>LZPO01035208.1:83226-94729 GCA_001675575.1 Neotoma lepida
GGATGCAGGAAAATTCTTTCCATGCCAGTGATGGCACACATGTCAAAGTTAACTGGTATGCCCAGCTTCTGAGTGTTCACTACACCTTACATATTATACTAAGTGTTTGTGATTAACTACTTTGCTTCATCCACACACTTATCCTATGGGATATTGTTATTAACCTTAGCTTACAAATAAGGATATTGAGATATGGTAATATTTTTGCTAAAGCTTGATACTTGCCCAACATCAAACTAAGTGAGGTCAAACAGGAAATCTGGCATTGTGTGAGAAATTCTTAACCATTGTCATCTATTGTCTTATAAATTCATTGTTTCATTTGTGTACAAAGAAGTGGGTTAAGTGGGTTTCATGGGGACAGTTTCATACATACATGGATATCATTGTACTTTGTTCTTACTCACTCTGTCCTCTTCCATATGCCTCTTCTCCTCTTGCTCATCCTCTTTCTTATGAAAGAATTCTCTTCATTCATGACAAATACATTCTATCACTCCCTCTTATTCCTTNTCTCCATTTAGACATTTTCCTCCTCTCTTTTAGTCTCCTTTTTGCTTTCACATCCTATAAACACATACATATGTATACATATGTATATAAACACACACATACATGTACACACATGTAGACAAACATATATATATATACACATACATGCATACACATGTAGATAAACATACATATATACACATAAACTATGCAAAGAATGCATATTTGTACATATATGTGTATAAGCATACATGTGCACACATGTGTATATAAACATGTAGATATATGTATATGCACATGTACATAAGCATACCTACATACATACATGAATACATACATGTTGTAAGCATACTATACACACATATATGTAAGCNTACATATGCACAAATGTATACACATATGTCTATACATACATATGTCTTAACTCTAGGTTCCATATATAAAAGAAAATGTGATATGAAGCTTTCTGACTCTGACTTATCTCAATATAATAATCCCTAGTTCCATCCACTTTCCTGCACATGCCATAACTTCATTATTCTTTACAAGTGACTAAAATTCCATTGTGTGTATGTACATTATCTTTATCTATTCATCTGTTGATAGATACCTAGGCAGGTTATAGACTTAGAATCTGTGGTAGTTTGAATGAGATGTCCCCATAAGTCTTGAGCATTTGATCACTTGGTCCCCCGTCGGTGGCTGGGAGGATTAGGAGGTGTGGTCTTGTTGAAGAAAGTATGTTACTAGTGGCAGGCTTTGAGTTCTCAAAAGATTCATAACACTTGAGTTAGCTCTCTGCTTTCTGTGAGATCTCAGCTGCTCCTGCTACCATGCCTCTGGTTGGCCATCAAGAACCCTAACCCTCTAGACCTGTAAGCCTAAAATAAATTCTTCCTTCTATAATTTGCCTTAGTCATGGTGTTTTATTACAGTAGTAGAAAAGAAACTAAAGCAGTGCCTTTAAGTATATACCCTGGAAAGGTGTGGCTGGATCATATGGTGCCTGTATTTCACATTTTTTGTTTATGTTGTTAGGGACTGATTGATTGACTAATCTATCTATTTCATGTAGCCTTAATTCAGCCTAACTTGCCAAGTATTGGTTTAGGCTTAGGATGATCTTGAATTCATGAGCCTCTGGTTTCTATCTCTGGAATGCTGAGATTATAGACATGGGACTACCTGCCACTCCTATGGGTTAGCCAGTTTTAGGGATTGAACCCCAGGATTTTAGAATGATAGGCAAGTGCTCTACCAACTGAGTCATTCCTGCCCTATTTTCATTTTTTTTTGAGGAACCACCATTCTGGCTTCTTTAGTAGTTACCCCAGTTTTTACTCACAGCAGCAATGAGTAGTCATTCCTCATTTTCTCATACACTCATGAGCATTTGTTGCTGTATTCTGTCTTTTATTTGTTTTGTTCTTTGAAAGCCATTCNGATTGATCACAAAGTAGGTTTAATTTGTATTTCCCTGATAGCTGAGGATACTGGACACTTTCAAATATTTATTGGACATTTGAAAGTCATTCAGAACTATCCAATTCATTGCCCCAGGTATTGACTAAATGGTTTTGGTTTTATATATTTAATTTGGGGAATCTCAGATGAGAAAATTCTCAACAACATATTGCAAATGAATTCAAGAGTACATTGAGGCCATATACCATGACCAAGCTGCTGTCATTTCAGTGATCAAAGATGTTCAAAATATGCAAATCAATAAAAGTAATACAGTACATCTACAGATTTAAGGACAGAAGTCACCTGACCATTTCAATATATGAAAAAGGGGCCTTTGGTCAAGTTTGGCATCTCTTCATGAACAAAGTCCTGAGGAAACTAGAACTACAAGGAGTGTATCTCAAATGATGATAGACACACAAAACAGAGCTATAGCCTCAGATGGTGATGGCCACACACAACAAACCTATAGCATCAGATGGTGATGGCCAAACATAACAAACCTGTAGCCTCAGATGATGATGGCCACACACAAATAGACTCAAATGATGATGGCCACANAAAAATCCCTATAGCCAATATTATACTAAATGGGAAAACTGAAAGCATTTTATCTAAAATCAAGAATGGAAGGAGGGTTCTCACTCTCTCCACTCAAAGCTATTTCTTGAAGTATTAGCTACAGTGATAAAGAGGAGAAAATGGAAGTGATATAGATAAGAATGGAAGAAGGCAAACCAAGGCTATCTTCAGACAACATGACCTTGAATTTAAGAGACTCTAAAGGCTACACTAGAAAATTGTTAGATCTGTTAGAAAAACACTTTTAGTGAAGTAGCAGGATACAAAATAAACATAAAAATATCGGTACTTTTAGTATATATAAATAATGAACTTACTGTTAAAAAATTAGAAAAATGTCTAAATTAAAACAGTGTCCAAAACATAATTATAACAAAAAATAGAAATAAAGCTAATCAAGGAGGTGAAAGATCATTGCAATGAAAACTTTAAGACATAATAGAAATACATGATTCTAGAAGATTAGGAAGATCTACTGACTCTCAAACTCATAAGACACATATTCTGGACAAAAAAAAATGGGAATTGCATATTTCAAACCTGCCTCAATCATTAAGTATTTTTCTAATTCTCCATTTAGCTTTTCAGCCATCTTTTCTTGGGAATGTCAAAGCTGGAAAGCAAGGTCTTGATTTGGATGGAAAATGTCCCCCACAAGCTCACATGCTTGAACATTTGGTCCTCATTTAGTGTCACTGTTTGAGGAGTTTTTGAAACCTTTTGGAGGTAAGGCATAGCTTAAGGAATTGGGTTGTTAGGAGATGGTCCTTGGGTTTTAAGCATAGCCTACTTCTTTTCCTGTTTACTTCCCAATCCCAAATGTGAACAAGTTCCTGCTGCCATATCCCTGAGGAGTTCCTAACACAATCCCTTCCCTACCACGGTGGACTATATACCCTTAAAACAACTGTTCAAATAAAGCCTCTCTCCATTAAGCTGCCACAATGACAAAGATACCTATCATGGGGAGAGCTCCTGTTCTCAAAGTGTCTATAGACTTCTGGAGTCAAAGATTCAGTATTCTGAGGACTCTGTCATAGGTTTAGCCAAGGGACACAGAGGGAACAATTAAGGACAACCAGTTTACTTATGTAGGACTGTCTGTGTTTAGAAGAATTGAGCAATGGTCTATAGGATGGACAAGAATTCACCAGGTATAGAGAACTGGGAGTGACCTAGGTAGAAGAATAATCATTGTAAAGATATAGAGAGGAGAGATTCCAACACTCATTTGTTGTGGGATATTTGTACACTGTGTGAAGATATGTCTTTGCCAGGGTGCCTTTAAACTCTGGTTGGTTTAATAAAAAGCTGGATGGCCAAGAGCTAGACAAGAGGAGATTAGGCAGGACTTCTGGGGACAGAGATGACTCTGCAAAGAAGAAAGATGGAGTCACCAGCCAGACACTGAGGAAGCAACATAGACAGTATGGAGAGATGAGGTAATGAGCCATGCAACAGAATGTAGATTAAAATAAATGGGTTAATTTAAGTTATAAGAGCTAGTGGGACAAGCCTAAGCTAAGGCCGAGCTTTCATAATCAATAATAAGTTTCCGTGTCGCTATTTGTGAGCTGGCAGCCAAAGGAAAAGTCTGTTTACACTCATTGCTTGAGGAAACTGAAAGTAATAAAGCCAAACCAGAGAAAGAGAGCAGAAAAGGGTTAGTAGTGTATCAAAAGCATCGCATTGCATGGAGACTGACACATGGTGCTTATGGTGCTCCAGTGGGAAAGCCGTGCCCCTGGTCAAGCATGTCAGCCTAGCCCTGGCTTTGAGCAGCCCACTATAAAGGCTAGCTTAGGCATCTGTCAGAAAAGTGTCATGCCTGGACTCACCGCCCTTCTACAGACACTTTACTTTCAATTTTTTACATTTGTTCTGTAAAGAAACTTTATCTAATTGAACCAGTAATTTNATGTTGACCAACTAAAAGGGAAAAAATGAATCACCAGGCTTCATGTTGACAGTCAAGATGACAGATGCTCCCCTTCTTTTTGACTAATTTGCCAGGCATGATTGATTTAATAATAGGTAGGTTTCATTTTAATACTAGTGACAATTGGGGGAAGAGTTGGCAAGGAGAATAAAAGAGTGGTACTCTATAGCAGGTATTTAACGAAGACAGCCTAAAAATCAATATTAATCCTTTGCTGGCAGCTGAGCATTTCAGCCAACCTAAGCAGACGAATGGGCCATAATGTCAGTCAGTAGTATTAGTCTACTCCTTGGCTGACTCTTGCTCTAAATGAGAACTGTTGATTAAAAATCCATCCAGGGATGCCACTGCACATGTTAAATAGCTCTCATTCTCCCCAAGAGCCAGAAAATGTTTCTCCTTTTGCCTTTTCAGGTTTTTTCTTTAATCTTCTGTTTCCTAGTAGAGCTGTGCTGTACCTGAAGACAGAATTCTTACAGACCTTTTCCAACCCAAGGGCTGCTGCTCACCTATAGAATATGCTAGTGGCTCCCTGGAAACTCCCTACCCCTGAGTGCAGTGGTTACAAACTAGATATAATCCAGCACCATGGTAGCTGCAGACAGAAGTTGTGAAGAACAAACCAAACTTTAGGCATTGTCCTAAGGCTGGATTTCTTGTTGTCTATGGGTATTGCCAGAGAGCTGTTTAAAAAAAATTAAAGAATTCTTTCATAAAATTTATCTCAGGNTCGTGATTTTAATTAACATGTCTGTTTGGGGGTCTACAGAAATAGATCTTATGTTTGTCTTGAACTATATAGAGCACAGGAATGCTTAATAAAATAGACTTGAATCCAATCAATCTCCTGGGAAATGCAAGAACTTTTGGTAGATTTTAACTCTCAATTTGCAACCAGTTGGGAGAAAGACCATGCCTAGCATATCCAAAACAATATGTGATGAACAGAAGAGGTGAAGGCCAGCCATGCAACTGGATTTTCTTGAACAGGAGCTGTTTGAAGACTGTGTTTGGATTTTCAGATTAATCCAGTGTAACTGGGCATTCTATTGGAATTACACAGCTGAAGAAACTTCTCTTTCATGAGAAAAGCAGTTAGTGCCTCCCTCCTCACGAAGTATATTTTCCCAGGTATGTCCCCATGTCTTTGACCTACATTAATAAAACATGTATGTTTTTCCTCTGGCTTTTAATATATTTTCACCAGTCACATCTTTGTAATTATCATGACAATAGCCAAGAACCTCAGCTTACCAAACTGTTGTGTGTGTGTGTGTGTGTGTGTGTGTGCGCTAATCATTGGAATAGAGACTAAAAATGCACAGATCTCCTCAAAGCCCCTTTTATAAGAGGGAAGGAAATCTATAAGTATATTCCCACATAGAGCTTTCTAATATTGGAGTTAAATGAAATAACTTAGATTTTCTGCAGTCTGATTCTAGGAAGCAGGCCAGGCTTGTACCTCCTATTCAAGGGAAACTAGGTTCTAGATTTATTTCTCTGTGTATATTACACAGAAGGCAGTATGCACATTTTAATTAGGAAAGCTTGTTGAACTGGAAGTTCAAAACTGACTGGAGGTTTGATTTCTTGACAAAGAGCCTGTAAAACAGAGCTACTATTACCAGGTTCAGAAAAAACAAGAAGAGAACAAAACTTTCTCCTGGTTTTTACTGTAATGAAGGTTCAACGATGAGCATGATGCATCATGGTCTTGATTGTCACTCAACCAGATTGGTATTATTGTTGCAGACGATGAGGTCATTAAAAATCCAACACTTACCAAAGCTGGTGAGTGATGGAATGGAATGAGGAGTGTTCAGATGGCCCCTACTACAAAGCAGGGATGCTTTCTATACTTTTCAAGGCAACGTACTATGGTAAAAATTAGNATATGACAAAGTTTAAATATATCAAGCAACCTTCTTTGATATCTCTCTTCCTTTCACACCTTACATTCAAATTTTTGTTATGTCTACATATTTATATATAGAATCCAATCACAATTCCTCCCACTTGCTAATACGCTGCTGAAAGCCATCAATGTTCTTTTCTGGATCATATGGTATCCTTTTAACTGGTCTCCCCGTGTGTGCCCTTGGGCTTGTGCTGTCTAGCCTTGACATTGAAGCTTGCATGAACCTTTTAAAATGTCAGATCAAATCAATCTTCTACTCTAAATTATCCAGTGACTTCCTATTTCACTCAAAGTGAAAGACAATTAAAGTTCGCCAAAAATGGTAGAGTAAGGAACTCCAGAGCTCCATGCCCCCAAGAAGCAGCTAATAATCTGCAAAAACTGTCAGAATCAACTTCAGCAGAACTTTGCAATCCAGTCAAACACACAATGAAGGATAGTTTCATTGCCCTGAAAATCCCTTGTGTTCTGCCCACTCACTCCTCACTCCCCACATTCCGTTCCATTCCCATAACCACTTAGAGTCAATAGTTCTTTCAAGCCTTTACAGTGTCACCTATTCCTGGATGTTATGTACTTGATGTTGTAGCCCATAAAGCCTTTTTGGCTTGAATGCTTTTACTTACTGAAGGTTCACATGCCTCTTCATGCTGAGTAACTCACTAATTTTTAGAGGTAAATACTATTCCTTTGTGTAGATGTACCACAGTTTATTTAACAATGAAGGAAATCTTGTTTACATTCAAATTTTAGTAATTATGAATTTGGCTATAAATAATCTGTATGTATTTTTTTGTGTTGCCATCCTTTTTTAACTCTTTTGGTTAACTATAAGGAGCATGTTTGTGGTTTCTACAATAAGAATATGTGTAGCTCTGTAAGAAACTTCTTAACTATTCTATAAATGACTACTCCTGGTGCATTGCAGGCTTTTTGGAGCCCACTACCTATGATGGGATGCCTTGTGCAGCCTTGAGGCTGGGGCGGGGGGGAGGCTTGGACTTGCCTCTACTGAAAGTGCCCCTCCAAGGGAGGCTTTACCTTCTTGTGGGGAGGGGGATTGGTTGGGAGGGGGAGGCTGAGGAGCAGGAGGAGGGAAGAGGGGATCTTTGATTGGTGTGGAAAATGGAGGGAAAATTTTCTTGGTAAAAAGATAAATAAATAAATGACTACCATTTTGTATACCCATCAACAATGAATGAGAGATTGCCTACATATTTTCTTAGGTTTATCCATCTGTCTATCTTCCTTGGTAAATAAAATTAATGTTCAAGTATTTGGTCCATCTTTTAGTTGGATTGTTCATTTGCTATATGCTACACTTTTGAGAGATCTTTGCATATTTTGGATAACAGTACTTTGGCTAATCTTCATCTTTTGACATTGCTTTTTACAAATCAGTTTTGTATGTTTCATGGCTAATGCCTGCCTGGTTGTTATATCTAAAATATCACCACTAAACCCAATACATCTAGGTTTTTTTTTTCCAAGTTGACTTCTGAGAGTTTTATAGATTCACCTTTGATTTTTAGGTTTATGATTCCCTCCTGAGCCAGGTGTTGAAGAATGTAAGTTACATGTCTTTATTCATTCTTTTATATGGTGTTTGTCAGGTGATCAGGCATAATTTCTTAAGACTATTCTGTCTTTATTGGATTGCCTTTTCAAAATATTTACAGCAGTCTATTTCTTAACTTCTAGATGATTTTGCTGAGCTACTTTCTTCGTATTCCTTCCCAGATATCACACTTCCATTATCACAGCTTGCTAGTAAGTCTTGAACTCAAACAGATTCAATTCTCCACTTTATTCTTCTTGAACATTGACTTTAATCCTGGGTCTTCTGTTAAGAAAGTAGCATGTGAGAGACATGACCATCCACCCTACAACAGTCATTCTTGAAAACTCTTTCTTCTCTCCACGTATTCATTCATCCCAAGTTCTATGATCTTGCCTCAGAATATTTCTTCAATAGTTACAGTTCCCTAATCTCCGTTAGTTTACATTAGCATTAATATCAATGATTATAGCTTTCTAATAGTATTTCCTCAGCTCTCTTTGTTCCTTTCAAGTCATCTGTTACACTACTGGGCGAGGGATAATTCTCAAAATCTGTATCCATTTATCTTGGTAATGTTTGCAGTTGCTCAAGTATGTATGTAAGCATAATCATGAACATCTAACCACAGCTATCTATCTGACCTCATTTGGTATCATCCTCCCCTTTTTCGTAGTTTTATCTCAGTGACATACTCTTTCCTCTCTGGATGTGCCATCTCTCCAGACACCACTAGCAATTACACATACTGGATTTTGCTGCTTGTCAACCCTTAGCTCTCAGCTCAAACTTCCACTTTTTTGAAAGTGCTCATCCCTATCTATCTGACTAGCAAATCCTATAATGCATAACAGGGTACATGACCACAGAACCTTATACCACCTTACACCATTTTTTTGTAGTATTCATCTGTGATGGTTTTTTCATGTATGTTATGGCTTGTTCTTGTATAATTATTTGAATAGTATCTCTTTTTTTGTTTGTTTGGGTTTGTCTCTGAGACAAGGTCTCTAGCCCAGGCTGGCTTCAAACTAGACATGTAACTGAAATGACTTTGTACTTCCAATATTCTTACCTCCACTTCCCATGTGCTAGCATTATAGGCATGCACTACCACTTATTTTTTGCAGTGCTGCAGAATGAATCCAGGGCTTCTTACATACTAGGTAAGCACTTTATATCCCCAACCCTGAATAATGTCTTTTTTCTCTCATTTTATTTTAAGTTCTATGAGTAGGAAGCATTTTGATATTATTATTATTATTATTCCCACTATTATCAAGTCTACTGATAGTCACTTGTTCTTGTGCAGACTCACAACAGCTTTGGGAAAGAAGTTCAAGCATAATCCTACAAAGAAATGTTTTTGAACAAGTAGTTTGGGATTCCATATACAATTTGTACCAGGCACCAAATGGAGAGTAAGAAGCCCTTAAAGATGTCAGTCAACTTATCAAGTACATAGCAGGCTCTGACTCTCAGTGAGATCTATGTAAATAACTCTACACCTATGACTGGAGGGCTGGAGTTGCTGACACGCCCGCTGTCCTGTGTAGGCTCGTTTCAGAACCTGGATGGGTAGGTGGGTCAGAGACTTCTCAAGTGTCATGAGTCATTGCATCAGCCCCATGCTGGTAGGAGAGGCATGACAGAACACCTAATTACAAGTCTGAACCTACTGAGTCAAATGAAGGCAATTATCCAGAGTTTAAGAAGAACAGACTCTTAATGCCCCACTTTCCTTCCTTGTCTGACTATTTAAGGTAATTATTTTTCTTTAGTCTGAACATAGATCAGTTGCCTAATGTGTGCTCCATTCTGCACATTAACAGATGTTATATGAAAAAAAAAAGTTTCCTTGGAAAATGCTCTNGTCAATACAGCTACTGCAGGGCTATTGAGTTTATATACATCCCTATCCTTTGAGAATGGAATACAACATTGGGCCAAATGTATTTAACCATGAAAATCTTGCTTGGTTTTCTTGTTTTGAGCATCTTTCTTGACTGATGTTTCATGGAACTAATTTTGGTAAATGGTAAGCTATAGTTTTAGCCTTCTTGCTTTTCATGTAGCTAACTTAAAGGACCTAGCAGTTGCTGATGTATACAGCTATAGTCATTTAAAAGAAGGGATATGATCTCAAAAAAGAGTTGCTGAGTGACCTTGCTGTTTGTGTCTTTATACAACATCATAAAGCACATCTGTGAAAACTCAGATATGGCCTCTCTCATGTTCTCAAGAGATGAAAGACCCTAAGACACATGAAATAGCAGTTGGCATAGGCAGTATACTGCCTTACAGTTAAAGTTTTCCTTATAAGTACAAAATCACATGCTAAAATCATGAGGAAAACTATAGCATAATAAATGTATAAACAGTGTCATAATTGCTCATTGTCAAATATTATGCTCTGTACATCATGTACATACTCTGTTACAACAAAGGGATTTGGGTTATATCAGCATCAATGAATGGGTGAGTAAAGAGTTTCACTATGACATTAATATGGCTATGACATTAGTAGGTGACTGTAAGTTTCTGTATTCATTATAGTCTGGGGAACTGCTATTGAATATATGCTCAACATGGATGAAAATGGTATTCCACAACTCATGACCATAATTGTTGAAAATTGTGTATAGCAAAGGAAAACCCAGAAGTCTTGGGATCTACCTATCTAATAAAAAGTCTAGAGTTAGATTCTAGACCTGTGAGTACCATAGCATTAGCACAGGTTAGACCTGCAGTGTGCTTTCCAGTCTCTGAAAAAAAAAGCCCTGACAAGCTGCTCTTATTTATTTACTTTTAACAAATCTGAAATTCCACATAGCTTGAGTATAATGTGAGATTTCTGTTTAATATAACATCTGAAAATATTACACAGAAATGCATCAGACTACCAACTTTTTCCAAATCCATTTAAAGAATATTTACCCTTACCATTATTGGAAGAAATGAGGAGTAGAGATAATACAACTGTCTTCATGGGATTTATCACCCCTTGTTTATTTCCTCAGAGTTCCTAACCTATGGGATGATACCATCTGGATTCAAAATAGTTCTTTTCCCATTAGGCAACCCAGTCTGGAAACTCCCTCAGAAGTACAGCCAGAGGTNGGGTTACTAATTGAGTGAGTGCTTATCAAACCAAATGAATTGATCATCAAGATTAACCATCATACATACTATTTAATTAGAGACATTTTAATTGGCTTTGCATTTAATTTGACTGCTTTAAAGCAGTAGCATCATTAAGTGAGCTAATGGTAAAATGTATAGTTTATTTTTATTATTGATGGCATGATTTGAATATAATATATGTGTCTGTCACTCTGTGGCTCACATTCTAGAAGGGTAGGACACTCAGAAGACCATCTATAGACTTCCACAAACACTGACATGTAGATGAAAGTTTGTCCGGTCCTGGTGGCGCCCGGGTCCCACAGCCGCTTTGACCCAAGTAAACACACAGAGGCTTATATCATTTACAAACTTATGGCCTAATGGCTCAGGCTTCCCATTAACTAGCTCTTATATCTTAAAT
>LZPO01035209.1:15163-25812 GCA_001675575.1 Neotoma lepida
CAAATGGCTCAGAAACACTTAAAGAAATGTTCAACATCCTTAGTCATCAGGGAAAAGCAAATCCAAATGACTCTGAGATTCCATCTTACACTTGTCAGAATGGCTAAGATCAAAAACACAAGTTTTTGATGTAGTGGATGTGGAGCAAAGGAAACACTCCTCCATTTCTGGTGTGTGTGTGAAAACTTGCACAATCACTTTGCAAGTCAATATGGCAGTTTCTCAGAAAATTGGAAATTGATCTACCTTAAGACCAAGCTATACCACTCTTGGGCATATATGCAGAAGATGCTCAATCATACCACAAGGGCACTTGCTCAACTATGTTCAAAGCAGCTTTATTCATAATAGAATAGCCAGAAACTTGAAATAACTTATAAGCCCCTCAACCAAAAAAATGGATAAAAAAATGTGATACATTTATACAATGGAGTATTACTCAGCTGTTAAAAACAATGACATCAAGAAATTTGCCAGCAAATGGATGGAACTAGAAAAAATTCATCCTGCGTGGGGTAACCCAGACTCAGAAAGAAAAACATGATATGTACTCACTCAAAAGTTGATATTAGCTATAAAGTAAAGGATAACCATGCTATNATCCATAAACCCAGAGAAGCTAAGTAACAAGGAAGACTCAAGGAGGGGGAGCACTTGTATCTCTCTGGGAAGAAGAAATAGACTAGATTATTTAATGGGTGGACTTGGGGCAGGTGGTGATAAGAACAAGAGAGAATAGGAGAGATCAGGAAGGGTTTGAGGGGTAGAGTNCTAGAAGGGATTACTGGAAAGGGGGAGCATTTTGGGGTCAGGTCAAAACCTGGTATAAGGGAAACTCCTAGGAATCTACAAGGGTGACCCAGATAAGATTCCTAGCAATAGGGGATGTGTAGCCTGAACTGGCCATCTNCTGCAACCAGATAAGACTTCCAATGAAGGGATTGTGACACCAACCCAGCCAAATAACCTTCAACCTACAATTTGTCCTACCTATAAGATATGTTGGGGCCAAGGTGGCACAGAAATTGTGGGAGTGGCCAACTAATGACTGGTCCAACTTGAGACCCATGCAATGAGAGTGATCCCATCACTGACACTGTCTGGAATGCCAGAACCCAGAATCAGGATAGCCCAGTGACCTAAGATAGAACCAAACAGGACTAGAAAAAAAAAGTCAATGTAATGATGCCTAATAACATAATGATATTCTGCTATGCTCATAGATTGGTGCCTAGCCCAATTGTCATCAGAGAGGCTTTATCCAGCAATTGAAGGAAACAGGTGCAGAGATCCACAGCTAAACATTAGACAGAGCTCAAGGAATCCTCCCAAAGGTAGAGAGGAAGGATTTTAGGAGTCACAGGGGTCAAACCCTCAGAATCAACCAACCTGGAAACATCAGAGCTCACAGAGACTGAACCAACGATCAGGGAGCCTGCATGGGACTGACCTAGGCCTCCACTCTACATATATGTGACAGTTGTGTAGCTTGGTCTTTTTGTGAGACTACTAACAGTGGGAGCAGGGGCTATCTCTGGTTCTTTTAGGTCCCTATTTCTCATACTGAGAAGGCCTTGCCCAGCCTTAATATGAGAGGAGGTGCCTAAATTTTATTGCAACTTGATATGCCAGGTTTGGTTGATATCCACAGGAGGTCTGTCCTTCTCTGAATAGAAACTGAGGAGGAGTGGATGGGGGGAAGGAGTCAGAGGGGAGGAAGCAGAAGAATTGGGATCTCTGAGGAGGGGAAACTGTGGTCAGCATGTAAAATAATAATAATAATAAAACCAAAATCATTTAAAAATTTTCAAATTTTCAGTTGAACTTCAGATAACATGATATTTATTCTACTTTACTATATGTTTGTACTGAATTGAGTTTATGACCTCTTGTACATTAGAGTTGAGTTCTTTTGGTAATCTACTACTATAACTAGTAGCAGAAATTTTTTTTAATATTAAAACAGACTTATCATTTTGAAAAGCAGCCAGCATGAGATAATTTTGAAGACATATTCCCATTTTTACCCTAAATATTTAAGTCAGTTTGTATTATACAGCATAGATACTTCCNTTGATTAAAAAATTTACAACACATTTGCATTAATATATTTCATAGGCTTAATAACCACGTATGACTAGAAGACATAGTACAAATAGTATAACCATAGAACATGAGAAATTTATTTAATTTTGTCTCACACTCTAACAACTCAGAACTGCATTTCTTCTTAATAGTTTGACATCTGTCTTTTATTTAAGTGATTTTTTTTCAAGTAGTATTAGAAGACTCAAAAAGTAATCTTAAAATTCTAAAGAAGGTTTNCTCTATCCAGCCTATTTGAGAACATAAAATAAAGCTATATTAGGGCTGTTATTGGAGTCTCTGCAGACAGGGCATCCTAGCATTGAATCTAATTCTGCACTGACTGGTGCAAAGATTTCATTTTCTTAATCTTTGATTTCTTCATCTATACATAGCTACATAAATAGAACCTGCCTTAATTAACTGAATTGAGGAAAAATTAGTATATTAATACTAAGTGCTTAAAAACTATCTTGGTGCAGTATGAAGATAAAATGCTTATTTTTACAACTATGTCTCTGGGAACATGATTAATATAAAAGACCATTTATTTGCACTTTGACATCCATCAGTCTGACCATGCCTTCCTGTAGTTAGACCATTAATTTCATATTCTTTAGGGTCCAACTAAAGTAGAAATAATTTTATCTTCNNTATATTACAAGTTAATTTCACCTTTGCATTACCTATATTCTTATTTCTCAGCTCAGCCCTGGTTCATTTCAACTCTAATTATGTTCCTACCATCATGAAGTACACTTTTTCTTTTTTTTTCCACTTTGTGTCTCACCTTGGATGGGTTTGCAGCCTTGATGTCTTCTAAATTAGTGGCCAGGATCTTGGCCAGATCCTCATCCATCTCCCAAGAGCCATTTGCCTTTTGGAGCAAAATCAGCAGCAGAGCAACATTTTCTCCAAAACCTTTGTGAAAAAAATGAAAGAGATATGGCATGGGAAATTATGGGAGTCACTGGGATCAGAGCCCACCTGAGGAAGTCTCCTGAAATAGGAGGTTGCAGTGAGGCTTCTGCAGGATTGTCCACTGACTATTTCTAATCTGTGATGAATGGCTATTTAGTCTGGGTTCTGAATACAACAGCAGCAGGGTCTGCTGTGACCAGGCCTTGATTACAGGTGGACTGTGTAGGCAGAGATTGCCAAGGGGGCTCAAAAAACTAGAGGCCATTCAATTACAGTAGGTTAGAAGGTATCAAGTNCTGTATTGTAGATTAATGAAGCTAGATTCATTCTGGCAAATGTATGGCAATGTCAAATCTCACCTCCTGTCTGTTGCCTCAAGTAAGTCACCCCATAGGTAGAAAAAGCTCCCAGACAAAGTGCATGGAAGGTTAGATTTGGCTACATAAGTCAGAGACACAATCTGAGGTTCATTTCACCTTTATGGTCATTTTGCAAGTTGGTTTTCTTGGTGGAAGAATCTGACTTTTTCATCTTTCTGATGGATGCTACACTTCTCNTACTAAAACATGGAGATTGGACTTCATGAAATCCAGTATCTGTGACAAACAAATATTGCTGAGAAAATTTNTCCTAGAAAGAAACTCCCTCAGACTGTAGAAGTATGTCTTCATAGACCTCTACGGATGCTAACCATTCATTATGTGTGGACGTGGTAACTTTCTTGAGGGTAAGCCTGGCTTGTGACCTGCAAAACATAAATGTACAGTGGAGACTGCAGCATCCTTCATGTACTGCAACAAGCAAAGATTAAAAAAGTATGCGGATTTGAGACATCAACCCTCTTATCCATATCAGCTTCACTCACTAACCACAATGTGCCATTCTCCTGTGTGGCCTCTTACAATATAGACACTCACCCTCTGAGCCTTCTTTCTACTTCCTACTGAGTCGTCTGGAACCACTGAAATGTACTGAACAGTTACANCTGNATCTTATTTTCAATACAGAAGCATTCTTCCAGATACATTTTAAAATGATTTTTCTTTGTCCTCCAAATCCTTTTGCCCCTCTCCCTTTCAAAAGAAGCTCAACTGCACACTAAGCATCAAGGTTCAGAAGGTTNGCTTGGCAATATCCTAAGCCCAAGAATATTACCTTCTCTCTCACCTGGGATATCTTATACATATCCTCANTACTATCAACTCTCAACTACTTAAGTCACCTCCTACCTCAAAAGTACCCAAAACCACACCACAGGCTTCCAGTGCACTCCAACCTCATCCATAAATTTGAGAATTTTCATCATCCATTTAAGTAGCCTATGCAATATCTTAATGCAAAGATCTTGCCTTCCTCAGATCCAGTGACTNTAGTTCCTACACACCTCTCCCATGCCCTCAAGGCACTGGTATCATGAAATATTGATTTGTTACAAATATTTTACCTTTAAAATANAATNTCCTTATTTCTACAGTTTTAACTTATGGTTTCATGTTTTTAAAAATGGTCTTTGACCTGACTTGTACCTTCTAAGTCCCCAAATCTTCTATTTTTTCATATATGTCACCTTCCTTTAATCTTTTCTTTATTTTTTTATTCGACCTATATTCCAATCAAACAAATTAATTAACACCCTTATCAGTACCGTCAATACCATTGCAATAATTTCTAATCAAGATGACAAAATCTTACATTACAAATCAATTCAGCCCTCTATCCACTTCATTCTTAGGTTAAAGTTGCTGATCCTTGCTGTAAATGATTCACAAAACCCAGGACTCTAATCAGTATTTATGCTGACTGACAAAAGTCACCAAATGCAACTGGACCCTCAGCCATCCCAGAAAAATGATGCTAGTTTTTTTTTCTTTTCCTAATAATNCTCTATCACTCTTTCAGATCTCCACTATATTCTAAAATCCTCTCTTCTACCACTAACATTATCAGATGCAATCTAGTCATCTGCACTCTGTGTGGCCATTGACTAATTATCAACAACAGAAATCAGATTCAAATTAAATATGATTATTCAATGTTTATAGATACTTCTGCATTGTAAGATGTCTTTGTGTTTTTCTGTACTTCTAGATTGAATCTCCCTCCAGTCGGACATAATCTACTTCTCTAGAACACTTAAGGGAAGTCATAAATCCTAGGTAAGGAAAGAAGAGGAAAATTAAAAAATTAAATTTAAATTTAAGAAATTCTGAAACTTATTGTTTAAGTGATGTGCTTAGATATCTGAGACTCATTATATATAAGTTTGAATTGGGATAAAACTTACGAGTCTTAACTTTATATGGACAAAACGATGTAGACATCATTGGCCTTGGAATTATTCTGTGAGCCAGAGGCCCCTGCACAGGCTGGTTGAGCTCCTTGTNGATGGCAATGAAAGCTGTGAAGGAGCTGAGGACTCCAGACTGAATGCTGATGTTCACCACATCCTCTTTTGCTCTTTGTGAAGTCTCATGACAGCCCAAGTCTTTGGTCTGAATCAAGGACTTGGCAGCTAACCGATGAATGGGGAAGCTGAAAGAAGACAGTGCACAAAATTAAAGAAAAATAACTGCAAATCAAGGAATAAAGATTCTTAAGAGCTAGTGATTNCAGACAGAAGGACATGTAGAGAAAAAGTATTCAGATGAATGAAGGAGAATGAGAAGAGCTTAGAGAAAATAGCAGAGATCAGGGATAGGCGTGACTGAACCATCCATATGGCAGAGAAAGGAAGAGTAAAGGAGAAGGGAAGGGAACAGCAGGGAAGGGAGAGGTGGAGAAGAGTGATGATGGAGTAGCAAAGCTGAATTCTTACCTGGCATTTGCCTTGGGTTGTAGGAAAAAGGTCACCCTGTTTTCAAGACTCTTGCCCTGGAGGGTGTACTTGAGGCACACTTCTCCTGAGCTCTCCACTTGCTACAAATAAGAGAGCAGGAGNACAAACAGACACATAACCAGGAAAATGGTGATCACTAGGGAAGCTCCTCAGCTCAATGCAAAGTAACACTAAGAATCAGGGAGTACCGGATAATATAGACATGGCATAAAGGAGAGGATGGGACACTGGCTGCCTGGCAAGTGACATATCTTGCTGAAATCCCAAGCAACCATCAATGTTAATAAAACTGCTGCACCAGGTGTCCCACCATAGGCATTGCATTCCAAAAAAAAAAGAAAAAAGAAAAACCAGTTCATGGTATAAGTGCTACTGGAAATATACACTGGATAAAAAAAAATTAGTGACTTGCACAATTAAAATCTCTGCACTATGTTAAATATGCATTGTATCCCAGTAAAACCTATTGAGAAAGAGGTATGTGGAAATTCAAGTAAATTCTCTGAAGTTGTCTCCTGTAAACTATGAATTTTATTGTTCCTTAACACAGAAAAACAAATCAATAAAAGGAAACAAACTAAAAAAGTAAATCAATAAAACTGCTGCTACAGTGTCTCTACTGAGTAATGAACAAGAATAGGTACTCACAGGCATAGTCCCAGTTAGTTGGGCATAGATAATTAACCTCTGACCCCTAAAGATGACAGTCTGTTCTGGGGAAAGCATGCTAGCTGACAGACCAGGAGGCAAATCCCAGTTCAGAGCGATGCCATCCGCTGAACAGTTTAGAGCAAACTTCAGAGACCCAAGAGCCTGTTGGAGGACAGAAGAACCAGAATTATACATAAGAAAGATAATAATGATGGTTATCTACTGAATATTAACCAAGACCAGGGATATAATGCATGTCCTGTCTAATTACTATTGCTAAGTGAGAAATGCAATTCTTTCTGTTTGTGTGCATAGTAAAGTTACACTTGAGAGATGTAAAAGTGTAGATTTGAAAGAGGGAAATATTTAAGAATAGAGACCTCTGCAGAAGGGAGTTAGAAAAGAAATTGTAACAATATGGAAAAAGAAGTTTAGAAAAAAAAGTCAGAAGTCTTGTATTTTTGTATTCTAATAAATGAATGTGAAGTTATCATGCCTTTGAGTCTAACACACACACACACACANANACACACACACACACACACACACACACACACACACACCCTTGACTATCTTTTCTTTTGTGTCTGTTGCATGGAGAGTGGATTTCTATCTGATCTACTGAGAGTAGGGACTGCAGGCTCAGACAGAGAAGCCAAAGCTTTCAACTTTTTTCTCTTTGGTCTTCAAAACGAAAGTCACAACCTCTTTGTTTATCTCCTCTCTGTATCTCCAGCTACCATAGTCAGATGTCAGTCTTTAGATATTAAACTGGAACCCTTTCAAACAAAGTATCAAGTATACTCACTAAGTGTGTAGCCTGAGACTCATGAAAGTGTGTCCTCCAAGAGAGTGGCTCATCTGCCTTTTAACAGTGCCCCTGTCCTGTCCTATACTCACTCTGGACTTGCATCTCTGGACACTGGGCCTGCTCTCACCTTGGTCTGCATCCTGTCCTTGCCTGTGATAAATTCTGCGGTGCCCCCTGATACCCGGGCGATGCCTTTGATTAAACTGGTGGAGGCTCCTTCTCCAATACCAAATGAGAAACATCTGAAACAGTGAAATAATGAACTTTAGAGACTNGTTCTCCATTGCAGAATTATCAGTTAACATGAGCTGGTCAAAAAGTCATGAAGAGATGAGGTACTTACCTCAAAGTCAGTGCAATGCTATCGTTTAGAAATCAGACTTTTTTTCTATGGGATGTACTAAATACTTAAATAAGTAATACAATTTAATGCCATGAGTCTTCTAGGAAGAAAGGCTCAGTTTCATTTTGCTGATGAAGATCTAGGGCCCAGGGAATTTGCAAAATCTATCTTAAGTTCTTTCCCCACTATAGTGCAGAGGAGCAACGACTGTCTAGCAGCATTTTATCTCTGAAAGCCCTCTAGTAAACTATGAAAATGGTAAAGCAACAAATAAATACACTGACACCTTTGCATTCAGTATCCATGTACTTTTTGTTAATGTGAATCATCAGCCCCAAATCCTATGATATGGGACCTTAGAATTAGTGTTTTCAGTATGTAAGCATGAGGACCAAAGGTTTGTATTGTAGTTTTATTCCCTCTCAATAGCCTATAAAGCAGTCATTATTGGTTTTAGCATTTTCAAGTTGATCAATAAAACAGACAGATTAGTGCGGTTTCCAGACATTTGTCATTCAGATGACCTGGAGGTGAAATTCACAAATTCTTAGAATCTGACAATAAAGAACTCAAACACAAGGATCAAGACAAAACACTGTGAGTTCTATTCACAGAAGAACTAGGCTAGGTTAGCCAGAGAGAACTAGAGACCGATAAACAGCAATTGGAATAATTTTGTAAAAGCAGACAGCTACCAAGACAATAGACTCCATTGACTGCTGAGAGAATAAGAACCTATGAGCAAAGACTTTGAAATGGAGAGGAAAAAAAAAAGAGAAATAAACCTGCATATGTTGTTCACCTACCATCTGCAGCATGTGGCAAGTGTGGGTGGCTGAAAACCTAAGCAATTTCAGAGTAGTAGGAAAATTGTTTTTTTGAGCTTTGTCAATGGCAAGTATACCTTAAAACACTTGAGAATTTTTTTTACAGAGCAATGTAAAAATACTAACACCTAAGAGGTAGAGGTAAGTAAGAAATGGAGAAGCCATGAAATTCATCACATTTTAGCTGGATTAAGGCTGTCAGTTACTCCTCTAGACACCTGTTGAAAGCAAAGATAAAGATCTATCAGGGGAAAATATCATTTATATATGAATAGTCCAAAAATTCCTACCAAATTCCCTAGGTCCAGATAGCATATTGGCCATTTCTAATAAACACCAAAGAAAGAAAGTTTTTCGTAAGGTAGGAAAAGAACAGTATTTCCATCTCATTTTGTGATTCCAGATGTGCATGAATACCAAAACCTCACTATATAATTTAAAATATTGGGATTATTTCTCATTAAAGAATATTTAAAATCTAATGTCATGTGGGACAACTGAATTCTGCAATATGTGACAGATTGTTCATAGGGACTTAATGAGTTTACCCAAAAATGCAAGTTGGATCTAAGATGTAACAATAGGCATCATTCCCATAACACAATAATAAAAGATAAAGTCACTGTGTACCTCAACAAGAGGATGAAATTCATTTGACTAAATTCAACTGTTATTCATTACTCAAATACACATACTCCAGGAGCTTGAACTGCAAGTGAATGCACAGGCATGTCTACATATGTATGCATGCACACATTCAAGCATGCACACACACACACACTCACACATTTTTATTTGGAAACAGAAATAATACGGAGCTTCTTTAGCCTAATTAAGGATAAATTCACAGTAAAGATACCTGTAGGGAGGAGGAAGGTTCACAAGATAAGAGAAGGTAAGGAAGAGAGCAATCAGTATGCAATATATGTGTGTGTGCAAGTGTGTTGTGAAATATTAGTTGAAAATGTGTTACATTTGTTTATTCTGTGGAATGTTGCTTAATGATGTAAAGATGTGTTGCATTCTTTAATGTTGCAATTATTTAACTCACTGAAGCTGTGTAACTTTGCCTGTCTAAAATACCTGANTGGTCTAATAAAGAGTTGATCATCCAATAGCTAGGCAGGAGATGAATAGATGGGGCTGCCAGGCAGAGAGAATAAATAGAAGGAGAAAAAGAGAAGAGGAAGGATCGAGAAAAGTAGAAAGATAGGAGGATGCTTGGAGCCAGCCACCCAGCCACACAGCCAGACAATAGCAAGGNAGTAGAAACAATAAGCAGGGCTGGCAGACAGAGAGATTGAATAGGAGGAGAAATCTGGGGAGAGTTTGAGGAGTTAGAAAAGAAGGGGCCAGCCACCCAGCCACCCAGCCAGACACAGAATAAGAAGGAAAGCAAAGATATATAGAAGTAGAAAAAGATAAAAGCCCAAAGGCAAAATAAATTAAGAAAAGGTGGCTAGAAACAAGCCAAGCTAGAGTTGGGCATTCATAAGAAATAATAAGACCTCATGTATCTATTTGGGAGCTGGATGATGGGCCCTTCAAAGAGCGAAGAGCCAAAGAGTAAAAAAAATATACAAAAATCAAAACTATGCACATGTGTGTATGTGTGTGTGCATGTGTATGTGTGTATGTGTCTATGTGAAGTTGCCAAATAACAAATTTAATTAATAAAAAACATACAAGCAACAACAGCAAAAAAATAACAATTAAAGCCCTTACATTAATCATTATACTCGATGATAATTTTTAATGTGAGGTATAAAATTAATATTGATGACTGTTATGATCACCTCTATTCTAACAATTTCTTTGCATTTCTCTTCTAGGCTATCCAGAGAAGAAGAGATAGGGAATTATAAGAACTTGGAAGATGAATAAAAAGAAAATGAAAAAAAAATAATATTAAAAATGTAAAAGTAAGGAAGTATGATACAATACCTATAATCTCAGGATTTGAGAAGCTCAGGCAAGAGACCCAAAAGACTTAGGCCCTAGGCATTGTACTGAAGCAATGGTTCCTTAGCCTGACAAACAACAACAGCTGAGACTGTTGGAACATGCCTGGAATCTTAGCACTGGGGATGCTGAGGCTGGAAGATGGGTCTAACGCCAATGGCAATCTAGGTTGCATAGCAAGAGTGAGGCCAGCCTGGTCTATGAAGTGAGTGT
>LZPO01035209.1:43532-53657 GCA_001675575.1 Neotoma lepida
AAAGAAAAAGAAAAAATAAAAGTGTTTATGGGCTGCAATGGCTCCATTTCCATAGGACAAACTTACCTAAAATGGAGAAGAAAAAACAAAACAACAACAAAAACTTATTTTGTGAGGGAGAGGACGAGTAAGAAGAAGAGGGGTTAAGGCAGAGAGAGAGGTGTTGCTTGATTTTTCTAAAGGCCTTATTAATAAAAAAAAGAAGAAAAAAANCCCAGTACTAGATATTGGGGTAAATGCTGAAAGATTAGAGAGACAAAGGAACAAGCCACTGTCACGTCTCACCTCACCAATAACACAAATCCTCTAAAATCCTCTAAGTCCTCACCGGAAAGGCTCCAGCCGGAAAAGCCTCTAGCTGAAAGGATGCTTCTGCGGAAAAGCCTTTAGTTCCTGTCTCCTCATGCCTTATATACCTTTCTCTGCCCAGCCATCACTTCCTGGGATTAAAGGCTTGTGTGCTTTCCTGTACCGGGATTAAAGGTGTGTGCAACCACTGCCTGGTGATGTTTTCTCNCCTAGACTGAGTCAATCTCATGCAGTCCAGGGTGGCTTTGAACTCACAGAGATCCAGACGGATCTCTCTCTACCCGTGTGCTGGGATTAAAGGTGTGTGCCACCACTGCCTAACCTCTATGTTTAATCTAGTGGCTTGTTCTGTCCTCTGATCTTCAGGTAAATTTTATTAGGGTACACAATATATCATCACAGGGAGAGAATATGAACCCGAAATTAAGATCATTTAAACACTAGAAAATTCTTCAGGTATCACACGCCAGGTTGAGTTTCCACCACTATCCCCCAGACCCCAGAGTTTCCAGCTAAAAGGCACTTAGAGTTCTTTGTGGTGTTGACAAGAATAAGAAGCTCTTACCCTTTAGATGCAGCAGGTAAGATTCTCCCCAGAGAGAACAGAGCAGAACCTTCACCCACTTACTTGAGTTCCCTCTGCTTATAGCAGCTGTAAAACGAAGTGAAGGCAGCTACAGTCAAACATCCAGGAAGACCTGCCCCCTTCTAGGTTTTTTTGTTTTTCAAGGTTGAATGCTGTCGCTGAACTATTCTAAAAAAATGATATAAAGTGCTGTACTGCTCCTTAACAAGCTTGCTCAGCAAGAGTGTCCTCTGTGCTAAACCTGACTAATAGGAAAATTATAAGCATTATATTATAGAATTGGTTTTGGTCTCTAGGTTTTATACCTGGATACAGGACACACATGTCTAACAAATATTTTTCTCCTAAATTGTATGTTTTTCTGTTTATAAATTATGATAAATTTATAATTACCTCCTGGACTGTTTTATTATAATAGATCAAAATGGATATGAAGCTCACACATTCATGTGCAAATGTATAGTAAAGCTCAAGGCGAAGACAGATTCTCTTTTATAAGCAATGGAAATGTTTTTCATATGTCAAAGTGGTTATAAAATAGAATATGTCTGTATAATAGTTATCCTGTGTTGTTCCCCCTCCCCAAGTATAAGTGATCTCTGTTGTCTGCAGCACCTGGGTAGCAAAATCAGATGCTGGCAAGGCTGCCAGAGCTTGTTCTCTGCTCTGTTAAAGTCAAAGCCTAGGACTTGAAGTTAGCTGCAGAGCAGATGTGAAAGTTTGCTTGGAAGTCAGTGAACCAAGTAGCACATCTAGGATGCTGGCTATCTGTAGGATAATTACATAAAAGCACACACAAAATTATGTGAACTTTTACATTTATTAAAACTTGAATGAATTTTATTTAGTGTTCATTTGTGTTGTTTTTATTTGTGTTGTTGATTGTGAAAGCAAAGTCCACTCATAAAATATTTGGTAAATTAAATAATCAAGGATTTTATGAAGAAACATGTAATTCATTCTTTGGCAATGTATTTGGCAGTGAAACTGTTTGAATAGAAAAGAACAGTACTCTGGGTTTCTTAACCATGGACGTTTTCCAAGAAACCTGTCAGCAATTTCTTGCACAGCCACAGATGTTATACATTACATCAGCCACCTTACTGCAGCTCTTGATGCAATCAAGAGACATAGTAACACAAGGGGAATGAAGTCACTGCTGGAATAGCATGGCTTATTGCCCTATACTAGTTTCATTTATATATATATATATATATATATAAATATATATATATAATATACATATATATATATGTATATTATATATATACATTAACAGAAGGAGTGAATTATAAAACACTGAAAGTATGATTGCATATAGTTTATAATAAACTCACAAATCAATAGCTTAGCTATTCATTGTCAATATCAACACTCATACACTTTATACATTTGCATATGCAATGCTGGTATATGACTCCAGGTGCAGCAGGCTCTTTACACCAGAAACACATATACAGGGAGACACAGACACAGACAGTAGACACACACACACACACACACACGTACACACACACACACCAAAAAACAAAACACATAATAACAAATATTGGAAGCAACAGAATACAAGCACAAGAGCAGTGAGATAAAAAATGCCCAAACAAAGCAACATGAAGCAAAAAATCTACAAAAACACTACTGAGTTCGTTTGGGGTTGGTCACCTACTGTGGGTCATGGAGCATAATCTTAAGTATGGTTTTTATAATCTTAAGTATGGTTTTTATACGTAATGAGACTTCATTGGAGAAAACTGATTTTCCTTTGCAAGTAGTTGTCAATTGGAGATTGACTCATCTCTAAAGTGCAATTAGACAAAGCTAAGACAGCTAATAAAGGAAAGGTTGCTTGGAATTCTCAATCAAGGTCAGGAAGCAGTAGGATTTAAGAGTATTTGTCAGAATCAGACTTCAGGAGATGACACTGGTCACCTAGGGTAGATCAGGGCTTCACAAGTCCTGANAAAACCACAATGACTGAGCAAGAGAAAACAGAGCTTCAGTGATGAGGACCAGTGTTTCTTGGTATAGCCTATGATATAAAAGAAAGAGAGAGGAAATAGTCACCTGGCCAATGGAGAGAGTCAAAAATACTGAAGGANATGTGTGTCAGTTTGTTTGATGCAAGTACAAGACATTCTAGGTAATGTAAAAGGATCAGATACTATTTGGCTAAGTCTTTGAAGGCTAGAACAACTAAGATCAAAAGTTCACATATGATGTGGGCCTTTTGCCATAGTGGAATCTGATGGAAAAAGAGCCCACACACTGGAGATGGAAGACAGCAGAATTAATCCTTATTTTGGGAACACACAGATAATAACTAGTGTCATAACCACATCATTCCACTGGCCTCACAGCCACNGTGCTTCAAAGATCCCACACCTCATTATTTTTGTGTTAAAGATTTGGTTTCCAACANATGAAATTCTTGCGATGCATCCCATCCACAGCAATATGGGAGATCAGTTTTTTACTGGAGTGAAAACAGAATGTGCATCAAGAAAATAAGAAAGGTTCTATATAAAATAACCAGTAAATTCTCAGTTCTGAGGCCAGAAACTTCGGCTTCATTGTGTTGCAAACTTATCAATATCCAGACATTCTTTAAGCTTTTCTAGTAAGGTATATAACTGACCAAAGATTGGAGATGGTTGCCCTCAGCAGGACATGGCCAACTGGAGAATTAAAAGAAAACAGATGTCAGCCAGAAAATCTCTAGAGACACAACTTGAGTGTCTTTTCAATGTATGGATGATGTCTTTTAAAGTACAGTTTTTTACTATAATATTTAAAATAATTTTATGAGAACTTTATCCATGAAAACTATGTATTGATTATATTTGGTTCCTAAGACTCCCTCTAACTCTGTCCAAATCAACTTCCTACCTACCCTTGTACCCCTTCCAACATAGTATCCTCTTTATAATTTTTTTATAACCCACTGAGTTTAATTTGTGTTGACAATAAACTCATGGGTGTGTGGTCATACACTAAAACTTGATCAACTTTCCAGTGGCCACATTCTTAAAGAAAACTAACTCTATCTTGCCTAGAAGCCCTCATCTGTCAATAGCTCCTCAGTTAGGAGTCAGGGCTCATGATCCCCTCCCCCATTCTTCTGGAAAGTTCACTGATTTGATCTCCTGCAGGCACTTTGCAGACAACCACAGCTGCTGTGAGTTCCTGAGTGCAGAGGTCCTGTCATGTCTAGAAACACTTTTTTACCCAGCCTCCCCTTTGTCTACCTCTTAGAATCTTTTTATACCCTCTTCCAGGATGGTCCCTGAGCTTTGGGGGAGAGATTGTGATATAGATTTCCATTTGTACCAGAGCACTCCACAGACATTTATTCTCTACACTTGAACAGTTGTGAGTTTCTGTGTTAACTAACTTCTGCTACACAAGGAAGCATCTCTGATGAGGTCTGAGAATTGCAGCTAACCTATAGGTACAGAGTTAGGAATTCATATGGCAGTTTGATATTTTTAGCAATATAATAGTAAGGGGCTTATTCTTGGAGCCTGTGAGGGTCCCAACCATGTGTTTTAGGACAGATTTGCAGTACCAGGAATGTGTTTTCTCCTGTGGAACAGGCCTTAAATCCAACTATAAGGTACTTGATTACCCCCATAGCATCTATGTAACTATGAAACCTATGGACACATCTTTCCATGGCAGTTATTATTATAGTTCACAGCTACATAAGACTACCAATGGCCATTCTGTTTGTGCTGTTTTATGTCAACTTGACACAAGCTAGAGTCAATTGAGAAAATGTCCTCACCAGATTAGCTCTTGATTTTCTTGATTGACAATTAATTTGGGAAGGTACAACTCACTATGAGTAATGTTACCTATCGGCTGGCACTTCTTTCCCAACTCTTCAACACTTCTTCATTCATTCTGGTGGCATTGGGAGCCTCGGGGTGTCACATATTATACACTTTTGTCCAATCAACTTTACTGACAAATGTTCATTTCAATGAGTCACTGGTCTTGTTCAAGGCCTCTGGTTTCTGGTACAACATCATCACTGGATCCCCACTGGAACTCCTCTGGGTTATCCCTTTGCTGCCCAAGTCATGGACATCCTACAGGTATTGTTCTACAGCACCAATCCCTTCACAGGCTCCAGCAGGTCTTATATGAGGTAGATGTTTGGGTGGGCCAGCCCAAGGCCCAAATGTGGGCTTGGGTGTTAACTGAGATGGTCAGTACAGACCACTGGGGCCACCCACCTCAGTTAAGGGAGCAGAGTCAGCTTCCCAAGCCCATGCCCTCAGGTTTGGTTCACCCTTGCCTGTGGTGAGGTCTAGGGCAGTCTCTCCTGAGTGCAAGGGCCAGCTCTCTGTGAGGCTCAGGGCCAAATCTCTTGCTGCAGTGTCAAATGAGAGGCAAGGCCAGTTTTCCCTGGGCCAGTAAAGGGTGGGGATGGCTCAGCATGTCCCTCTTATTTCATCTCTCATGGTCCCTATGGCTCCTGAGATTACATGGGCCACAGACATCAACATAGACCCCAGCTATAGCTGAAACACAGATCCAGATATGGCCCTCAGTAGCAGCTTGGGCTCTGGTGACATTCTGGCTCTGGGTGGAAGCACTGGCCACTCAGGTCAGGATGGTTCTGCCCCAGGCACCACCAAGGCCTCAGGTTGCAGCCCCATCCCTGGGCTTCTGTGTGATCTCTGGTGTCAATATGGGACTCAGAATTCAGCACAGACCCCAGCCATGGTAGGACCAAGGACCAAGACATGCTCCTAGGCAGCAGCTGGGTCTGGATGTCACCATTGCCCTAGATGGTAGTGCAGGCTTCTCAGATTGACACAGGCCCAAGCAGTAGTGTGGCCCTCGGATACCAACATGACCCCAGACCTCAAGTGTCTGCACAACCTTTGATAGTAACAGGAGTCTCAGGCATCAATACAGACTCTGGCTGCAGTAGGGCCATAGACCCAGACATGGCCTCAGCAGCAGCTCTAGACAGATGTCACAATGGCATTGGGTAGCAGCACAGGCCACTCAGATATGCATGGCCCCTGCTGCAGCATGGCCCTTGGACCCCAACCTAGACTCAGGTGGCTGACCTAACCATGAGCATCCTCACATACATCAGTCCAGATGGTGGCCACTATAGGGTCATGGACCCAGACATGGCCTTTGGCAGCATCCTGAGCCTAGATGATATCATGGCCCTAGGTGGCAGCANAGGTCACCCAGAACTGNATGGCCCCTGCTACAGCATGGCCTCCAGACTTCAATGAGGCCACAGGCTGTGGCCCAGATCCCGGGCCTGTGTGGCCCCTAGTGGCAACCTAGCCCACAGACTTCAAACACACCCCAGCTGTAGCTAGGCTACTGACCAAGACATGGCCCTAGGCAGCAGGCTGGCCCGGTCAACATCCTGGCTCCAGGTTGAAGCCCTGGCCATTCAAATCAGGATGGTTCAGGCAGCAGCATACCCCCCAGACACCAGCAGGGCCACAGGTTGTAGCCCAGATCCCAGGCTCCANGTAGCCTTTGGTGACAACATGGGCCACAGATATCAGCACAGACCTCAGCTGTGGTAGGAAAACTGACCCAGACATGATACTCACCAGCAACCCTGGTCTGGTTGTCACCGTGGACTCAAGTAACGGTGAAGGTCACCCAGATCAGCACGGTCCCAGCAGCATATGGACCCTGGACACCAACACAGACCCAGGTGGTGGCCCAGACCACTAGACTCAGCATAGCCCTTAATGGCAACAGGAACCACAGACATCAACACAAACCCTGGCTGCAGTAGGACCAGGGACCCAGACATGGCCCCTAGCTGCAGCACTGGCCTGGATGGTACCATGGCACCAGGTAGTAGTATATACACTCAGATCTGTATGGCCTCAGCTGCAGCATGGCCCCTGGGCACTGACATGGTCCCAGGTAACTGATCAGACTCCAGGCAACCACATGGCCTTTGGCTGCAACAGNAGCCATGGATGTCAACTCAGACCCTGGCTGCTGTAGGACCAGGGACCCAGACATGGCCCTTGGCAGCAGCCTGGCCCAGACATCACCATGGCCCCAGGTGGCAAACAGGTCTCCAACATCAGCCTATTCCTCATTACCTTCCTTTTGTCTTTTTTTGCCTCTTTCCACAGCACAGGGATCATTCTGTTTCTCTTGCTCTACGATTTCTCCATCACATATCTACTCATCATAATGGGACTCACCTTGCAGCTCCAGGTGGGCCCATGGNTATCTTCCCACTAGCCAAGGCC
This sequence comes from Neotoma lepida, assembly GCA_001675575.1. Lineage (NCBI taxonomy): Eukaryota > Metazoa > Chordata > Mammalia > Rodentia > Cricetidae > Neotoma > Neotoma lepida. Next base: position 50,685 of record LZPO01035209.1, read on the forward strand.
TTCACACCAGCTGGCCTGTGGCTGGCTAGCCCCTACTTGAGCATAACTCTACAGACACATTTTCAATCANGTATCAGTAATTTATTTGTGTGTTTATAATGCGCTAAACATCATTCATACAGACATTTTCTACTCTCATTTACTGCTGTATAGTTTACTTCACAAACCATATTGCTTATCCTTAACTCTCCAATTCAAGAAAATGAGTTATCATCCTTCATTGTGCATTATTTCCTTGGTGCATTCATAGTCTCTGGTTATAAAGAATTTTCATCCTGTACCATTATGGAAAGCAACTACACTAGTAATTTATCTAAAATAATCACCTAAAATAATTACAAAAGCTCATTGTGTGCTTATTCCTAAATCTCTATTTTTTCCAGATTTACTTACATCAGCATGTTCTCTAAACCTTTCACTGAGATCTTTTAAGAAACCTTGAAAGCATAAATAGACATGAAAGGAACAATGTTTAATAAAATTATAAATATTATTTCCTCAAGCCTTAAATAAGCAGAAACACATTGACACGGCTTCAATTGTTNCATAAATTGTTTTCAGTTTTTAAAGTCATTGTCATATATACTTCATACAGACATGTCCCCAGGGCTTAGTTTCTAGCATTAACCAAAATATCACTACTATATCACAACAGAGAGAATTACACACCAGGGAGATAATGATAATAAGAGTGTCACATGGGGAACAGAATAGGAAATTTTAATTGCTCTTACTCCCCCATCACTCTACACAGCTCATCTCAATGATAGGAAGTCTTGAGGAAGTTTCTTATGTGTGTGTATCACACATATGATATATGTAGTTCTTTATTTGACACTTCTTATATGACAAAACTACCGTAACTTCATTCCAGTAAGTGGTTTGGGAAGATAGGACATGGATTATGGCACTTGATTCATAAAGTACTTAGAACTTGAAATCTGTGTCCTGATCACCTGAATAAAAGAGAGTGGAGAGGTTTTATTTTGAACTATCATTACCTACTAGAGGATTATTTCATGTGAAGTTTCCTGGCTCTAAAACAGAACTGGGACAGAAGTTTCAAAGTAGAGAAAAGGTGAGCACCAGAATTTAGTTTTGCCTGGCACCGTTACACATTGGAACAAGACAGATTTTTCTGAGATCCAGTCTCTAAACACTAAAGGAAAATAGCTGAAAATGGTCATTCATATTTTGACAAGACATATCAGAAGCCAGGAAAAAATTTCATTTAAACCTAACATTTTCCAGGTATAATTAATGGTTAAGTTGGTTTTGATGTTAACACAAAGTGTATACAATTGGCTGTACTATTTCCTCAGAGGCAACATAATAATACAATCCCCCTTTATGCTACTTGTCAGGTAGATACTAGGTATAACTAACTTTAATATAAATATTCAATTTGCTTGGATAGGTTTAACCTATAATGCTCTATCTAAAACACACCACCAAATTAGCACAAAGCACCAAAAAACTCTCTATCTTATATTCCTATCTTTTCCCTCACATACACACCTTGTTTGCATCAATCAAACATTCAAATTCATTTGTTTTGATGATTTTTATAGAACCATATATTTTGAACATGAAAATAATAATTTTAACACTTGACTTTGAATATCAGACAACCAAGCAGTCTACCTCCCTCTCCCTTTCTAGAATATAGTAGTCTGAAGAGCAGGGTCTCTGTGTTATGCCTCTCTATATACTCAACACTGGAAACATCATTTCGGTTTCTCACTTTTGAATGGTCTTTATTATAAGTTCGCACTCACATCCTAACAATATCTTCTTGAAGCAACAGCATCCTGCAAGTATTCATTTTTATCTTCTATAAATTTTTATAATATGTTGCATGTGGATATCATCTAACTTCTTAATACAATGTTTTTTTTTTTCAAGACAAGCTTCCAACGGTAGGTCACATTTTAGATGTTCCCTGGGTCCAGTAGAACTGTGACATAGTTTCCTCTGTTTTCAGACACAAAGCATAACTGTGTAGTGCAGATAAGATGATTATAAAGGTTTAGCACAGATTTTGTCAAGGCAATGCAGAACTACTTAAACAGTTTTTTTCTAGATGAACCTGTTAAAATATGATGAAATTTTTAAGTCCAGATATAAAATATAGTTTGATGATTTCATTATTGTTGCATAGCATTACTTAATACTTTTAAAATAAAACAACTTTGTTTTATTCTCTAAAAGAAATCTTACAGCNGGAATGAACATCGACAAACTTGGAAGACACTATACAAACTAAACTAAGCCAGGCACAAAAGNAAAAGCACTGAATTATTCTACTTAAATACAGTAAGTATTACAGTAAAATTCATAAAAAAGCATACAAAAAATTACCATAGAATAGATGACAGAGATACAGGAAAATTGATCAATGTAAAAATCTTACTAAAGTTGGAATGTTGAAGTATAAATATGTTCTGTGCAATGCAGTGCCTGCAGTTAGCAACTAGGCATTTGTACAATCAAAACGTAAGAGGGCAGGTCTCAAATTAACACTATGAATACACAGAAACAATGATAGCACAAAAGGAACATTTGGGAAATGTCATCTATATTTACTACCTTGATTATTATAGTGTCATGAGTGTTTCATTCTGGAAAAATTCATGTGTGTTTCAATCTGGACACATTAAATACTTAAAGTTTGTTGTATGTCATTTCTGCTTCAGTAACACTAAGGGACAAGCAAAACTGGGAACTCATTCATTGCTAAGATGTATCAGATAGAGGGAGGCTAAGACAACTGACATAGGGGACAGTGTTTGTGACTCTCCACCAAGGTCAAAGGGATGCAAACAAAAAGGTAGTGTTAGGGAAGCAGGAAGCAGTAACATTTATGAGACCGTGTTAGACTTCAAGGCAATTAGTCAGTTGGGATGAGCCATACACTCATGACTAGTGTTGTCTACAGTGATGCAGTAAGACATAATGGAGCTCGTGTGATAC
>LZPO01035209.1:80840-94449 GCA_001675575.1 Neotoma lepida
TTATTTCTGAGTGTCATATGTTGGCTGCCATGGCATATGACCGCTATGTAGCCATTTGTAATCCCTTGCTCTACAATGTCACTATGTCTTATCAAGTCTGTTCCTGGATGGTAGGTGCGGTGTATGGCATGGGCTTCATGGGTGCAGCAGTTCATACTCTCTGCATGCTAAGAGTGGTTTTCTGTAAGGCTAATATAATAAACCATTACTTCTGTGATCTTTTCCCATTGATGGAGATTGCCTGCTCTAGTACTTTTGTCAATGAAGTAGTACTTCTATGCCTCAGTGCTTTCAATATCTTTATTCCAACNCTGGCTATCCTGGGTTCTTATGTCTTCATCATTGCTAGCATCCTCCGTATCAAATCCACTGAGGGCAGATTCAAAGCCTTCAGCACCTGTAGCTCCCACTTCTCTGCTGTGGCTGTCTTCTTTGGTTCCCTGGCATTCATGTACCTACAGCCCTTCTCAGTCAGCTCCAAAGACAAAGGCAAAGTATCCTCTGTGTTTTATACTACTATTGTGCCCATGCTGAATCCTATGATCTACAGCCTGAGGAACAGGGATGTCAAACTTGCTATAAATAAGTTATTTCAAAAAAAGAAGTTCCATGTGTAAAGAAATATTCACCATAGAAAAATATACCATATCTAGTTTTATTTAGGAAAAATTCCAGAGAATATAATGTGTGTCCATCCATGAGAGTACTGTTAGTATGTGATTGTTTTGGTGGGGAAAAGGAAGATATTCAGGAAGTAATGGATTTATAACTTCTTACACAAGGAAAAGACAACTGTTGAATGTTCCATAGTTCACCTATAGAGAGTAACCTGTAAAACCTTTAAATATATTTTTAATCCACCAAAGCATTTTNTGATTCATTTTGCTTTATATGTATAAAATGTTCTTTTAGCTTATCTTATTATTACTTATCTTATTTGGTGAATAAATACATTTGGTCATGNCTTTTTATATTCTCAATATCTTGACTATCTGGAATTTTTCAATGAAGTGTACTGCCCAATCACTGAAAGTTTGATCTCTGAAATAAATAATTTTAACAAAAACAAAAGCTTGATATTTAAGTCTTATTAGCTGTGTAGATCTATATTAGAGAATATAGGGAAATAAAGGTATGTAATTTTTATTATTGAGAATTAAATAATATGATAGTATGACAGATTCACATTACAAACATAGCTGCATAAATTGACACAATTTGTCCAGGTTCCTCAATACAAGTTTTGTGCTACNATAAATAAATTGCCAACACAAAACAAACTCAATGGTATTTTTGGAGCTCATTGTCTCATATTGCTTTGTTTAGGCCTTTTTTTAACCTTACTGGTCTTTTGCTTGTATATTATGATTTCCTATTTTGTGTTTTTATGGGGGGTTTTGTGTGTGTATATATGTGTCTGCACAAACGTTTCTTCTTTTCNTTTTTGTTTGTTTGTTTTGTTTTGTTCTGGTTTGTTTAATTTATTTGACTGTTTCCTAAACATGGAGAGAAAAAAGCATGGGGAGGTGGGGAGGATCCAGGGGAGGTGATGAGGAAGAGCAAACCCTGATCAGAATATATGGTATGAAGCAAATTATTTTTCAATAAAAAAATCTTTTTTCTGATAATTTAATACTAATTTCCCTATGACAAAGATGGTTATTTTTCAACCCACATTATAAAATCTCATATTCATGCAGAACATCCTTTTTCAGATGCAAACTTTGGGGTATTAATTAATATGAATAAGTTAGAACATTGCTTTCTGACTAATGANAAGTAGTGCTCAAACTCCAAAACTGTCTAAGAAAACAAACAAAACTTTCTTCTAATAAATTCCCCCCTCTCTCTGTCAGTCTGTCTATCTGTCTCTCCTCTCTCTCTGTCTCTGTCTCTGTCTCTGTCTCTGTCTCTGTCTCTGTCTGTCTGTCTGTCTGTCAGGTTTCACACAAACACACACACACACACACACACACACACACACATTAGTTCTTTGAGAATTTTGTACAACTTGTTTTTTACCATACCCCCTTACTCTTGCCAGATCCACTTCCTTCCCTACACACCCAACTCATGTCCTTTTATTTGTTTTAAAGATGCATCAAAAGCAAATTGTGTTGCTTGACTGTTCTGTTGGAGCATGGTCCACTCACCAGGGACTACACTCTTAGAGATAACTGATTCTCTCCAAGAAGCTATCAATTTCCAATAGCTCCTCAGATAGGGGTGGAACTTGATCCTCACTTCCCCTGTCTGTTGGCATTTGGTCTGCCCTGGGTTTGCATTGGTTTTATGCATGTCGTTACGACCACAGCTGCCCTGCTATATCCAGAAGATAAAGTTTCTTGGTAGTCATTCACCACCTCAGGCTCTTAAACTTTTTCTTTCTCTCTTCTGCAAGAATTTCTGAGCCTTGAGAGAGGGGTGGAGTGTGTTTTATATGTTCCACGGAGGGCTGAGCAGTCTCTTATTCTCACATCTTGGACAGTTGTGGGTCACTGTTTTAATCAGTATTTATTACATAGAGAAGCTTCTCTGTTGAGAGTTGAAAGCTGATTTAATCTGTTGGTGTAATGATAAGACAATTAGAGCTGATTTAATACTATGTCAATGTAGCAGATCTCCCTCAGAGCCAAGGATCTGTCTAGTGATAGGTTCTTAGCCTGATAATGGGGCCAGGCATGAGTTTCCTTTGTGGCATGATTGTTAAATACAACAGGAATGTGTTTCATTGCACCCATGATGTTCAGGCTACTCTTGCTCCAATGATTATGTCTTGACAGGCCAGACGGGAACCACAGGATTTATAATTGGGAAAGAATAATTATTACATTTCTCCTCTAGCAGCATAACGCCTTCTAGCATTATGAAAGCTATCCAGTAGAAATTAAGTTTTTAATTGGGTATCAGCTTGATACCTCTATATTCTGTGATTCAAATATGTGATGTATTCAACAACAGGGATGTACTATCAAGTTCTGAAAGGAAACCAAGAGAATTGACAATCCTTTAATGTCTGAAGGACTTTGGGAACTGACTGGGTAACAATTCCAAAAGNAGTAATTGATTCTTGCCACTGGGTTTTTTGTTTGTTAGCCTGTGATGTATAATAGAGTCATTGTGCCCNATTATAAGGTAACTCCNTTTTAATAAATACATACATATGNGAAAGCTTCTATAGTACTAGGTAGGTTTCTTTGTTAATAGTTAAAATTATATTTAGTCATTTAATTTTTATGTGTGTTGCTTGTATGTTCATATGTATGNCACATGTATGCTTGGTGTCCATAGAAGTCAGATCCCCTCAAACTAGAGTTATGGGTAGTTGTGAACTATGATGTGGATTCTAGGAATCAAATCTGGTTCCTCTACAAGAGTAACAAGTATTCTAAATCACTGAGCTGTCTCTNGATCCCCAAAGTCAGTAGGTTTCTAAATGAATTTTTAAAGAGATCTTTAATAGTATTTATCTCTCCCAATACTGCTTCCTCTATCCCACACTCTCTTCTCCTACCCTTATTTAACACTAACAGTTCCCTTATTCTNCTCCAGCTTTAAACAACTAACTTCTATATCCCCTCCATGGCCCATTAGTAGTTCCCTTATCTCTATGGGTACTCTAAATGAAACACATATATCTAAAGATTCAAAGCTAATATCCACAAATGAGAAACTGTAAAGACATTTANCTTTCTGGATGTGGGTTATTGCACTCATAATTTTACCTGAGAATTNTATAATTTAGTTTTTCTTTACAACTGAATAATATTTCATTTTGTAAATATACTTCATTTTTATTATCAGTTCATCTGTTGATGGACATCTAGGCTGTTTCCAATTTCTGGCTATTAGGAACAGAGTAGCAATAAGCAAGTAATTCTACAGTAGGATATGAAATCCTATGGGTANGTGTCTAAGANTGGTAGAGCCAGATCATGTGGTGGATCTATTTCTGGCTTTCTGAAGAACCTCCACATTGATTGCCATAGTGGCACAACAGATTGAACTCCCCTCAGCAATGAATAAACGTTACCATATTCCACATGCAGGCCAGCATTTGTTGTCAGTTTTCTCTTCACCTAGCCCTTGTGACTGGGGTGAGATGAAATCTCAAAGGAGTTTTCATTTGTATTTCTTTGATGGCTTGAACCTTTGAAAAAATAATTCTCAATCATTTGTATTTCATCTTTTGAGATGTTTAATTCTGAGCCCCTTTTTTAAATTGGTTTGGTTTATTTAGGTTTAATTTGTTGAGTTCTTTGCATATTCTAAATACTAATCTGTCAGATGTTAGAATTTTTCCTATTCTGTGAGCTTCTTCTAANCCAGACTCACACTATCCTTTTACACAAGCATTTTTTTATATCAAAGATCCCATTAATTGTTGACCTTAGTGCCCTCACTATCAGGGTCCTGTTCAAAAAGTTCTTTCCTGTGCCAATGAGTTCCAGCATACTCCCTATGGTCTTCTCTATCCAGGTTATCATTTCTTACATTTAGTTCCTTGATCCATTTAGAATTGAGTTTTGTACAGAAAGAGATCATAATAGAGTTTCATTCTTCCACATATAGCAATCCAGTTTGACCAGCACAATTTGTTAAAGATACTAACTTTTCTCTAATACATATTGGCCTCTATGTCAAAAATCAGGTGGCTATGTAAGCGTGTGTTTAATGGGGTAATCAATTCTATGCATTGCTCAATGACTGTTTTTATGCTAGTGCTATGCTGTTTGTATTACTATAGTTCTGTAATATAACTTAAAATCTGGAATAGAAATACCTATTGCAACTTTTTATTGCTCAGATTTGTTTTAGCTAGCCTGTTTTTGTATTTCCACATGAAACTTAAGATTATTTTTTAAGTTTCTGTGAATAACTGTTTTGCAATTTTAATAGAGATTATGTTGAATCTATAGATTGTCTTTGGCAAGATGGCATTTTTCACAATATTAATCATGCAAACCTGTGAGTATGGGAGGATGGGAGGTCTTTCCATGTGGTGGAATCTTCTTCAATTTCTTTCTTCAGNNTCTCAAAGGTTTCATTGTCCAAGCTTTTAATTTTCTTAGATTTATTTTAAGATTTGTTGTTGCTGAGGCTATTGCAAATGGCATTGTGTTCTTGATTTCTTTCTCAGTTAGTCTTTCACTTGTACATAATAAGGCTACTCTTTTGTTGTTCTTGTTAATTTTGTTTCNTGAACTGAATGCATTTATCAGCTNTAGCAGTTATCTGGTTGGGTCTTTAGAATGTTTTATGTTTAAAATCATATTCCTCTCTAGTCTGTCTCAATGTGGTCCTCTGAGCCCCATGAAGGCACATACCACAACTTACAGCTGCCTATAACTCTTCAACACATCTCATGAAGTTATTTTTGATTAATTAAAGACATTTTCATACAATATATTTTATTCATATTCTTTCACTTCCTTCAGCTGTTCTCAGAATTTAAGTGGAGTCATGATATAAGGGGGAAGACAACATTCCAACTAGATATATCTTATGCCACAAAGTAAAACCTCCAGTGCCAGGAATGGATTCTATCTCATTGAGTNGTTGACCAAAGGGGGTCTCTTAAACTCCTCCCTCAAATATCACAGGCTATTGCCAAGGCTATTAGTTACTCTCCATAACCTGATGGTAAGGCTCTGATGCTGATGACATGGCTTATTTATGTCATGGAACTTGGGGAAACAAAACTCATGCTCAACTAGAAACTTCACTCCTACTGACCAGTATTCATGATGCTGGAAGGTGTTTTGCTCACTAAGTTATTTAATGCCAATTATGTCATTGAATTATTATCTAATTTATGCAAGTAGAAAAGTACAGGATAAAAGGATAAAAAGCATTTAATTTTTCAAGGAAGGATGTCCATAATAATTTTGAAATATGTATTTCAATGATTGAATCCAATCAAAGTTTAAGGGAATAATTATTGCCACCACATATTTAATTGCTTTATTTGTATATTGTACAATTTGGGGCTGTTTGTTTGTTTGCTTGTTTTACTGCTGCTGTGGAAGAATAAAGTGATTTGTTTTGTTTCCTAGTTTTGGAGAGTTCAGCTCATGCTCCTGGGTTCAAGATGACAGGTCAAAGCACTTCTCATTTAAGACGACTGGAAGCCAGAGTAAGCTAGAAAGTGGTCAGAGTAATATAAATTCAAGGACTCACTTACTGATTCCAGATAGGCTTGACCTTAAAACTTTTCTAAAACTTCCCAAATATACATACCAACACCTCAAATCATGGGACTATGGGTACATTGCATGAAGTATTCATGGGGAAATAAGAACAAGTATCTGTTCTTAGTTTTTGCTAATGTCTTTTTTCTCCTGGGGAATCCTATTTAGCTCTTACATTGCCGTTGGTTTTACTCCTTCTCAGGCTCCTCTAGAGCCTGTTTGTGTTGCTTGTGATGGTTTTGAGAGTTGTGAGATCATGAGTAAGATATTTTTTGACTGTTTCAGAAGAGCAAGCTGAAGTGTTTCTGTTTAGATGGAGAATAGTTTCTGTCTCTTATACACATCTAGATGTGTATAAGAGACAGGTGTAGGTATGTGTAGGAAGACCACAGGAAAAAAGTTCAGTTCTTGTGGCACTGTATCCAGAGTCATTATTCTTCACTTTTAGGCAGACATTTGTTAATATTGGCATCAGCATGGTGGGCATGTGATGCTGAAATTAAGCCCTAAGAAGCAAAGTAATGTGCCTTTTTATTTAAGGGAAGAGAAGGTTCCACACAATTTACTTAGGCTTACTTAAGGTATGGCTTGATTTACTGGGCAGTTATCACTCTTCCCCTTAGTCAGTAAGTGAGACTCAGTGAGAAGTTGTCAAATATGAGTAACTGATGAGAATAATGTTACTGTGTCAGACGTATAATGTATAGTCAAAAATAGACTGGTGATGACTTGTCAAATACATAAGAGGGAACCGAAGTTTGCCTCATGTTGAAATATTAGATGNAGTTGGAAGATCAATAAAAGAATGGTTGATAATTTTGAGTAACGGCTGTTTTTTTTCAGTTGTTTGTTATTAGTGTTTTTATATTTAAATTACAACAAAGATTTTTCATGACATTAGTCATAGTTAAATGCTATGTAGAANTAAGGACTAATTATATTTTATTTTAAGTTTATTATTTTTAATGGGGCACTTAACATTTACATTAAAGCCTTCACCTACTTTGGGAGGATTACATTTGATTATTAACAGGTATATATGGGTTGTTTGGTTGTCATAGGTTTTGGGGGTTCATTTTTAGGTTTAATAGTTTTTTTTTAATTTGTTTGAGTGATATGCTAGTTGTGTTTGATTATACAACTGCTATAGCTATGGAAGAGTCCCTAAGACTTAAGGTTCTAATTAAATTTTTTAGATGTTTTGATTTTAGAGGTTTTATGAAGCAGAAGGCTGGCTGTATATGTAATAAGTTGTTATGATGGGGTGGAGGTTTAGTCGAATTTAACAATATGGGTGATTGGGTTGTTTATGGGGGTGATGATGTTGGGTTAGTAGAGGAAGGAGAGGGTGGGGTAGCAGCTATATATAGTTGTGAAACTTGGTCGAAGTGGGGGCTGAGTGATGAGTAACTTGTGAGTAAATACGATGAGTAAATATGTAACACATGCAATGTGACAGTAGTCAGGGTGACCAGAAAGATCAGAGTAAACTAGATTTGTCCTTGTCAGCCTTCTCTGCTCAGGATCTAGTTACCTGGAAGGNCTATTTCCCAATGAGACTTGATGATTATGTACAAACAACCCTTAAGGAACAGATGATTGTGTCACTAATTTGAGAGAGTCAAAGTTAAATAAATTGTGTGTAATTATTTTGTGCTATTTGTCACTGAATACCATTAATATATATTTAAAACTTATTTAAATCAATATACTTCCATGGATATTATTTATATTTTAATTTATATTCCACTACTAGTACATTTGTTTTGTTGCTGACCATGCTTCCTCTTAGGATATGGAAAACACCAATCTGTCATGCCTAGGCCCCTTTGAAATCCTCCATCTCTTTTGTTGTAACATTCTGTTCCTTCCTAGCATTGAAGATGTTCTAAAAAACCTTCTAATTGCTATAGCCAGAATTATTATTATCTACTACTATGGTTTTCTCCAAGTCCCTCTGGATGTTTATTGGAGAACAGTGTTGCACACCTAGTACACCCATGGGAGCTGGGTGTGCTCCTTGCTACTTTGGTGTCATTGTTTCTATTTGTCTAAACTATGTATGTGTTTATAGATATGTGTATATATATACAAACTCTCATATGAAGACATATTTACATGTATATTTCTGTGTATAATCAGATAAATACTGTTCATACAACAGTGTCCTACTCTCTTTAATGCCATATGGATCACTTTTAAAATTCTGAATGCTAATTTAGTAATTTCATAACTTTTCATTTCAAGAAACTTGGTTGCCACTATCCACTGCCCTACTGCTTATTAACTGAATCCATGTCTTTGGCAATAATGTTTTCAGAATCTCCCCCCTCCAAAGGAACACTTTTATTGACTGAAATGATTACAAAATTCATTTTGTATTTAATTCTTCAATCTCTACTCACTTCCAAAATTATTTAAGACATGTTTATCCTCAGCTCCTTCATTGAAATTACATATCAAATTGTCTTTAAAATGATAATGAAACATAAAAAGAACAAACTAATAATAACAATTACAAATTATTAATTATTTACTCAAAGCCTTAAATACAGGAAAATATTGACACTATGACCTCAAACATTTTAGATTGTTTTTCAGATGAGAAGGACTGTCATAAATATCTCTTACACACCAGAGAGATTGCTCAGTGGTTAAAAGTGCTGCTGTTGAGGCTAATAGCCAGAATTTGATCCCAGGAACTACATGGTGAAAGGAGAATACTGACTGCCACAAATGATACTCTAGCCTTTATATGTCTGTTATAGCATGCCTATACACACACACATACACACTACACACTACACACACAAAAATGAAAGAATAGATAAATAAAGCCAGTGAAAAGATTCCTTACAATGATGTCTGATGGGGCTTAGTTTCTAGCCCTTAACATAATGATTTATACAATTTCAAAACACAGAGAGTTGAACCCAAGGGGTTAGAGTGACATACAAAGCATATTATAGGAAATCCTAATTGCACTTATCTAGTTGCTCATCCCCAAGGACAGGGAATCTAAAAGAAGCTTCCTTCTACATATATTATGACAGCTCTTATACTTTAAAATCTTTGTAAAAGATTTGTAGGTAATTTAGGAAGCTGTGAGGAGAATCGCGGCAATGGATTTGCAATGTTCATAAGAACTACTCAGAATATGAGGTTTTCATTGTGATCCTGTAAGTAAAGAAGAGCCAGAGGATTTCGCCGTGGACTTCCAGCACCAACAACCTGAAGCACCAGTTTACTGCAGGGATCCTTTTGTTCTAAAGCTCACCTGGTTTCCAAGTAGAGAGAAAGTGAGTATTTGAGTTCCNTGTGTTCTAGCACCTTCCATGCCCAGAATGTTGGAGGAACTCTGTTCTCAAGACAAGATAGGAATTTCNTAAATGNCAACTGAAANTATCACTCATGTTTTGGAGTTAGTACTTCTTACAGGTGTNTTTAGTGGTGAAAGATTTTGATGTTAACATAAAAATGTATCTCAAAGGCTACAGCACTTTTCTCAAAGAAAACATGATAAACACAATCTTAATTTTTTTACTAGTTACATAATACTAAGTGTAAGCTAATTTCAAATATTCTTCAATTATAGTGTATAATTATAATTTATAAAGTCTATCATAAAATATACTCTGAAACTAAGGACAATCCACTAGGTGCTGTTCATCATATGATCCTATCACTTTGCTCATTTTAGATACACCATTTCTTCTAAGAAATCATTTTCAATTACTAGTATATTTTAGGATTTTGTAAATCCATATCTTTGAACATGAAAATTGTTATATTGATGTATATTACCATTTCAGCTTCCAAACACATGAATAAATCTGGAAGATACCATGCTAAATGAAATAAGCCAGTCACCAAAGGAAAATACAGAATGGTTCTACATATATAAGGTAACTCTAACCCACTGAAGCAGAAAATGCAGTGATGATTATCAGAGGATGGAGCTGCAAGAGACCGGGTGGATACGTTCAGCGTTTATAAGTCTTTACTACTGTTAAGTGGGTTAAATTACAAAATATTCAGTGCAGTATAATACCTGTGAGTAATATGAAATTGTACACTCAAAACAGGGTACATCTCATAGTAATAATCTTGATGAAACAATCAATCAAGAATCACAATGTGATAAAAGAAAATGTTGGTTAGTGAAAGATGTACTGATTACAGTGTTTGTGTGTGTCCAAACTGATCAAACTATATTTAATTATAGTGTACAATTATAATTTATAAAGTCTATCATAAAACATACTCTGAAACTAAGGACATGCATTGATGAATACATGTAGAGCGCTGTACATTGATACACTTCAACAATACTGTTAACAAACTAGCAATCTCACCTTAAACCATTCTTATATTTATCTTATTCTCTCTATTCATCTCCAAGATGAATTCAAGGGGTGGTAAGACAACTGTTACACAGCAGAGGGTTTTGGATTCTCCATCAAGGACAAATGGGCACCACCACACTAATGGTAGCAAAGCAGAATGGGAAGCAGTAGGATGTTAGAGAATGTATAAGACTCAGACTTCAGGGGAAGCTGGTCACTTAGAGTGGGTCAGAACCCAACAACTGCTGTCAAGGTCACAGTGACTAGGCAAGTGATAACAGAGCTACTGCAAAGTGACCAGTGTCCTGAGGTAACCTTGTAGCCTTGTGGGAGGAAAGGAATAGATGACAGAAGAGTAAAAATCATGGAAGAATATGTGTCTGTGCTTGAATCATATAGCTAGAATTGAGTACTACAGGTCAGGTACTGTATAATGAGCAGAACTTTACTTGGCTGGAATACTTGAAGGCTGGGATACCAAGGTCAAAGTGAGAGCCATCTCCTTGTTTAATGCCATGTTGTAACATAAAAGACAAAGGGGGAGAGAAGTGAGGAGAAAGGAAGGAGAAGTGAATGTGACAATTGTGTCATGTGTTCAGTGTGCTACACATTTTACTTCATCAACTCTTCATTTATTTTATTTCATAAAAAATTTATTTTAGTTTATTACTTGTAGTGTTTATATTCAAGTATAGGGCCTTGAATATGTTAGGCAGATACTCTACCACTGAGCTACATCCTTGTTCTTGTCTTGATTTTATTACTTTTTTGGTTTTTTAAATTATAAATAATCATAACATTTCTCTCTTCTCTTTCCTCCCCCCAGAACCTCCCACACTCTCCTTAAAACCCTCTATTTTTAATTGTTGTTTTATGTACATATATATGTACATATCTATAGATTCCTAAATATAACTTGCTCAGTCATAATGTTGTTACTCATATGTATGTTTTCATGGCTAATCATGTGTCCTTTTAAAAAAGCTTTTGAGTTTACATAGTGCTGTCATCATGTTCCTGCATAGGACCATCCATTGAAATATGGACAGTCTTTCAGGGGCTGTATTGCTTTAAAAAAAATAACTGACTCTCCTTTCACTAGCAGCAGTAAAATGTCAATAGCTCCTCACCTAGGGGTGAGAGTTCCTAACCACCTACCTCCTCCACCACACTTGGATTTGGTCTGGCTTGATTATGTGCAGGCCCTGTGCAGGCTGTCACAACCACTGTGAGTTCACATTTACACTATCCTAGTGTATATAGAAACACTTTCACTGTGCTCATCCACTACCTCTAACTGTCTCTTTGGTCCCATTTCCACGACGATCCTTGAGTGTTTGAAGGAAGGGTATAATGTAGATGTTCCATTTAGATGTAGGCATGCTACAGTCTCTCCTTCCCTATTTATTAGTCAGTTGGGGATCACTGTGTAAATTGCCATCTACTGCAAAAAGAAGCCTGTCTAATAAGGGTTAAGAGATGAACAAACGTATGGGTACAAGGATAAGTCATTATGAGTCCATTTAATATTTAATATTATGTCTTGCAAAGCAGTCAGTCCTTAAATCCAACCCATCATTCTCATACTGTTTGTGCCACTATTGTACCTGTGAGAATATCTTGCCAGGCTAGAATATCTTGCCAGGCTGTGGTGATTCCCTGCAGGCTTTACACTAGGCAGAGGAAAACAATCCATGAGAAGACAAAAATAAAACTGAGCTCAGCCCGATAACTGGTGCTGGACCAAGACTTCTAGAGTCTGGTCCAGATCATTTTACTTTAGCCATATTCAAGCACAGCACAATTTTGGAGAAAAAAAAGTATTCAGATAACAATTAACTCAGTCCCAAGTGTACAACAATTTAGGACATGTTTACATTGAGATTCCTTACAAACATATATCTGGCCTCTTTTGCAAGAATGGGTCCTGTTGACTCAGAGATAGTGTCCAAGATTTAGGTCCAGGAAGCTTAACTGAGATAAACATAATGCCTGTAGGTGTCAGGATTGGCCTGGCCCTAAGAAAACATAGAAGTCATGTGGGCTGTTGTAAAGCACAAGTGACCTCACTCGTAAGAGTGGGTTTTATGGTCTAAAAACAATGCTCAAGGTTTAGGAGGAAAGGTCTTGGATAAATAAAAACAAATTCTGGGAAATATGAGCAGAGCCTGTCTCATCAGACAGCAAAGGATTATGATGTTGTAAAACTGTATCATTCCTGGCATTCCAGAAAGAGCAGCTGTGCACCTCATTCTTTTGAAAGGATAAGCTGTGCGTTGAACTTTCCTGGCTTCTCCCGTGCTTATCTGTGTGCACAAGGCCTTTTTGCCCTCTACACCAGGCCAATCATTGTTGTAGCTTGAAGGGATGACAACTGAGTAAGATTGGTGATTACTCTTCTCCTCCAGAAATATCCATAGATCTTTCTAGTACTATGAAAGCTAACTAGTAGTGACAAATCTTCTAGGCCAGTACTTGCTGCTCTCCATTATATGGTAGCTCCACCTAAATTACTCTTACATATGTATATGTACACATTTTAGAGGCTTCTGCAGTAGGAGGTCTCCATATGACCTTTTTAAAACTCTTTACCCCTGGTCATTAATTCCTCCTAATATTCCCTTCTCTATCCTGACCTCCCACCCTACTTAATCCTTCTTGCTCCATTACCCATTTCCTCTTTATAGCACCTGTGTTTTTATTTTTGTGTTGTTGTTGTTGTTGTTGCTTTACTGACTATTGGAACTATAACTGCAATGAAAGGAGATGAGCAAATATTTCTATATTAGCATATACAGTCAATTGGGACTATGTCTCAAAATCATATATTTTTGGATCATATGGGAGATGTAGTTGTAGCTTTTTTTATTTTACTTTACCATAAAAAACTTAAAAGTAAAAATATCAAACATCAAAATTAACCAGGATTCAAGGACTATACAATTTAATAAACTTATATACAGTTAGAACTGGTATTCAAAATGGAAGCTGTGAAGCTTCACATTCAAATTAGACATTTATCTACCACCAAAACCAAAAGATCCATGACAGAATAAGAAAAGCATTTAGCTT
>LZPO01035210.1:44182-57242 GCA_001675575.1 Neotoma lepida
CACACAGGCAAGTGATATATTATCTCTTGTGATTTTCCTTCTTTCTTCTGGAAGGAAGATCTTCACTTTCTCTGAGCTCAGAGTACTTGCTCCAGTGTTTGTGCTGAGGCTTGCCTCAGTTTTCTGCTGTCTAGACAGGCTGAGAGGAGGGATGTGGGGTTAGCTGCTGTGAGCCTTCGAGTACACGTTGTTAATGATCCACTGTGCCTTGTGCTTCCAGGCAGCGGGCCCATCCAGCTGTGGCAGTTCCTTCTGGAATTACTCACTGATAAGTCTTGTCAGTCCTTCATCAGCTGGACAGGAGATGGCTGGGAATTCAAGCTTTCTGACCCAGATGAGGTAAGAAATGAGTGACTTGGGAGTCCCGGGCTGAGGAAGGCTGAGAGAAAACCCTGGGATTGTGATCCTGTGGGCCTGGATCACAAGCTCAGCTCTGCCACTTCCTGCTGATTGTGTGCCCAAGAACTAAGGATGCAACCTGCCTGAGCTTCAGTTCCGTCGTTGGCAGAACAGAAAGTGGGAGCACCGTCCATCTGCTTTCTGGGACGAACTGATACAAATATGAATTCCTGGTACACAGTTGTTCCTTCATCAGCAGGGGCACCTTCTGTGACTCACCCTCTTCCTGTGGCTGGCTCTGTGAGTTTGAGAGGCCTTGCAAGACGANTGCATTTTATTCACTTTCCCATCCCTTTGTCTCNGAGTGCTTATTAAGTGGTTGATCTGTGCCACACCTGACTCCGGTGCCAGAGATGAATGGATAGGAGAGAGGAGATCTTTCTTCTGACAGACATGAGAAAGCGTTTGCACCCCGGGACAGAAAGGATGCTTCCTGCTGGTGAATGCAGGGGTGGCAGCTCTCCCTTCCTCTCCACACCTTCCTGTCTAGTTTTGTGCTTTCAAATTAAGGACACCTGCTTATGATGTGGGCTAGAGGGATGTCTGTCCGGTGGCTCTTCTTTTTCCTTCAAAATCAAGTAGTTTAATGTTTTCATCAGTCTAAATAATTAAATTGAGTGCAACACTTGGAAACTAGAACTTAGAAATTCTGTTGCAGTGATGTNTGTGGAAGGAGCCAGCATTCTATGAAGAGGAATATGCTGGGCTCAGGGAGACAGCATATATCCTCACTTACGTTTAGACACTGAATTACGGGTCCCATAGAAGTTGAGAATAAATTAGTGATTATCAGAGCATGGGCAGCAGGAGGGGAAGGGGATGGAGAGACAGTGGCTGCGGAACCCAAGGATGCTGTTATGGGGAGAGGGAAGGAAGTTTAGAGCTTCTGTGGTATTGTAGGCTGTGGAACAGTCATTGGCTATTTCAGAGGAGCTGATGGGAGTTANTTTGAATGATTCTCAGAAAGTAATGGTAAATGTCTGAGGTTAAAGGCATGCTATGTAACCAGATCTGATCATTACACAATGCATAGCCATATTATAATGTTGCATTGTACTATCTGCATTTTGCTGGAATATTCTCTGAATTTCCATGGCTCCTTAGTGTACATTCCATGTACAGTTACTGTGAACAATGCAAAATATTCTTAAGAAGAAAAATGGAATTCAGAGGGACTACTAAATCAGAACTATGTACACACACAAATTTCTGAACATTTTATTTGACCATCATGAATCATGATGGACGTGTAGAGGTGTATTCACTGTATTCTGGTATTACCCTACAGTCTTTTACCTACTTGTATTTAATTTTATTTCAGGTGGCCAGGAGATGGGGAAAGAGGAAAAACAAGCCTAAGATGAATTATGAGAAACTGAGCCGCGGCCTTCGCTACTATTATGACAAAAATATCATCCACAAGACGGCGGGTAAGCGCTACGTGTACCGCTTCGTCTGTGACCTGCAGAGCCTGCTGGGATACACTCCCGAGGAGCTGCACGCCATGCTGGATGTGAAGCCAGATGCTGACGAGTGATGGACACAGAAGGGACTGGGGGAACCCTGCTGAGACCTTTGAGAAAACAACCGCGTTGGCTGGACTCTTAATTTTTAGTTGTTATTCTATGTTTTATTTTCTAGAACTCATTTTCACATTCAGGGGTGGGAGCTAAGGGAGCTGCAGCTGTATTCCATTGGCCATTGGTGAGGCTGGAAAGAGAAAGTCAGGGCCTCCGGGGTGGGTGGGGCAAGAAGCTCCTGAGCGGATTTTTCAGGAGAGAGAAAAAGGTCTTCTCAGAAGTTTAATGGACCTGGTTTGCAGGAGGAAGAGACTAATGTGTCCAGTCATTAAAACAAGACTAAGAAAAAAGTCCATCTTGAGTTATGGATTTAATAGCAGGAGGACTTGTCATATCAAGAGTAATGGGCTTGACTAAAGTCAATCCATTTGGAGGGTGGGATAAAAACATTTTCTTCAGGGGATTACTAAAAACAAGAATTATTAACCATTCTACTTTTTGAAACAAAGATGGACTTCANTGGAGGGGGTCCAAAACTGTTTTTATGTTAAAGTTTATTTTATTAAATTTTGTGCCAGTATTTTTTTTTCTTAAAAAAAATGTCTTAAGCTCTAAGGTGGTCTCAGTATTACAGTATTGTGAGTTTGTTCTTATTTGCTGGCTGAGGCTTCTGTCACAGTGAAAGGCAACCATTTATATAGACCCCATCGGAAAATCAAAGCTCTATACTGAGATCAAAGACCCCAGACTCACCTGACTTATAGCTGAAGGAAATGAATGCTGATTTGGGAGCAGGGGAACTGTGCATGTGAATTATACCTGCAGTTTGTATAAAATTTTCACGTCCCTTTACTTGTCATTTAGAGGACTGTCAGGCTTTGGACTTAGTGTTAGCTAAGGGACATTAAGTCTTTGCACTGAATGTGTTTTGCAGTTCTGATTTGGGACTGTTGTCAACATAGGAACACTGTTAAAGTCTTGGAAAGGAAATTGAAGGAGGAAGATTAACCTGGTTTTTGATTAAATCTCTACCTGAAACATAGATGACTCAGAATAAAAGCTGTTCGAATGGGCATTACCCCTCAGGTCTTAAGTAAGCCCTGAATGCATGCCATTTCAAATGAACACTCTACAGTGTCTCCTCTAAGTCTTATTTTCCCAGCATCCCACATTGTTAGCCCCTCCCGCCCCAACCTCATTGTTCAGTAGAGTGGAATGTAATACTTTCTGATAGGTGAGTGAAAGGGTAATTTCAGATATCATGACATGAATCAAAGAGTACAGACTTGCTGGGTTCAGAAGCCATGGAAATTCAGAGAGTATTTCAGCAGCACGTGACTTGGCCTCCTTTGGGAAGAGGCTTTCCTTGGAGAATGGGAGCTTGTCAGGTAGGACTTCAGGCGAGGCTGCGTGCAGAGGAAGTGGTAGAGAGTGCTGGAACCTGGAGCTTGACCTGTTTATCTTGGCAGAAGGCAAGTGAAGGTCAACTGCAGATAAGAAGGATGACTTAAAGGAGAAAATACAACGGAAGGAGCTTGGGGAGGAAAATAAGGTGGTCCAGGATATTTAAACATGTTTTTAGTTCCCTCAAAGCTTAAATACAAAGAGTTAATTGAGGCAGTCATCTCTCTGCCAGTTGGGAGGGAAGACCGGAAAAGAAGGTGTTGGGGGTAGAAACAAACAAGGAAACATGCCTGGTCGCATTAGCATCCCTTCCAATTACACTTGCCTGGTTGAGGCAATGGTAGTGGAGAGAAAAGAGGCAGTGGGTTGAGATGGGCTACATCTCCAGGCTGCCTCTCTGGGGGACTTTGCTAAGAAAATGAAAGTTGTAGCTACCTTGTATCATCTTCCTGAGAGTTGATGGCTGACTCCCAGATTCTCTTTCAGACCCTGAATTATTAAGAACATAACTCTTGTCCTTGGATGTTCTGTACTGACTGACTGAGACATCCTCTACACAGGGAAGCAAAGGCAAAACATCCCAGCTCTATGTTTTGATCTTACAGATGCAGGTGCCTTAATGAAGCTCTCAAAATATTTAGGAGCTGCTCAGGGAGTACTAGGTGGGATCATTTGGATTATGTTGTTTTATATTATGTGATCTTTGTTGGGCACTGGCAGTGTGTGTGTGTGTGTGTGTGTGTGTGTGTGTGTGTGTGTATGCACTTGTGTAAAACTGCAGCTGAAATAATACTGAATTTTCTACTTAAGTCTATCCACATTTCTATAACGGTGAAAGAGTACAGCCAGGGCTGATATCATTGCTTGCTGTTTGCAACAGGGCTTTAAACAATCATTTTCCCAAATAATCCTCCTCTCTTATTCAGTTCATGCTGAGAACTCCCCTTCTGTGAATCTAATGCCTGCAGTCCCTATGGCAGATGAGATGTGAGAAAGTGCCTCCTTGCACTCCTCAGCTGGCTGACTTGCCAAGATGTCCCTTCTCCCTAGGTCCACCATTTTCAGGATTGTAGATAGTATATTAGTCAGACAGCTTTGTTGTCCACATCTGGCCAGATGCTTTTTCTCCTTTTGTCCAAAGGCCAGAGACCATCCAGGAAGAGTGGTGGGTGGTTTATACACTGGAAATGTAGCAGCGTTGTTGCATTGATGCTCTTTAAAAACACGTTAACTTCAGAGGAAGGATGAACAAATCTGATCTAGCTGGGTGGCACTCTTGTCTTCCCAGAGAGATGCTTTAACCTGTGTGTGGCTTTTGGCTCAGAGTCCGGGAGGAGGGGGCTCCCTCCATGGAGCTCTGGTTTTGTGGCCATGGGGATTGGTGGAAGCATTTCTAGATCAGAGGCACACTTCCTCACTTTGGAGACCAACACTCTGGGTTTTAAAGCATTAACCTTCATGGCGAAATCATACCTTCTCTCTTCCAGTCATGCTGTGCATGCTGCTTTCTCTGTTGGGGTCTATATAAATTTGTTGAACTCTTACGTACATTCCAAAGAAGTTTCAAGGAACCACAAATATATGTATACAAATACATATATGAAGTATATATGTTAAAATGAAATTATCTCTATCAGGAATACTGCCTCAGTTATTGAATTTTTTTAAGAATACTTTTTTTTTAAGATGAGAATTATTGGGGTGAAAAAGATGTTATATTGTGTTTGACTATTTTCCAACTTGTATTTTCATATAATTTATATTTTTTAAATGCTGAAAATTTAAAAGCAAGATTTAAAAAGGAAAAGCAGGTGCTTTTTAACAATCAGAACTGAGGTAGCTTAGAGATGTAGCGGTGTGAGTGTCTTATATGTTTTTTTTAAACAAATGCAAAAAAATTCTTATGGGGGAATTTTTTGTTTGTTTCTTTTAGTAGCTGATGCTGGCACATCATTTTGCTGGAAAGTTTTTTATATACTGTAGCCTGATTTCATATTGTATTTTAAACTGTGTGAAATTAAAGAAACAAAGAAATTCATTCATAACGAGGTGGCTCTGGCTTGATTCTTTCCTGTCTACATCATGGGAANATTAGGAGAAATTAATCAACCAGAGAAAAGCACAGAATAAATACTGTTTAGTTCCTCAGATCCTGCAGCTTGGGATCATTTTAGATAAAGATTGACTAATAAAAAGGTTAGAGATACAGGGACACAGTCTTAACATCCCAGTGATTACCTTTATTGTTTATTTCATCCTTTGTGAATGTACCCTGATTTGTCAAACCTCATCTGTTCATGTCTGAAGGACTAAGAACCATCTAAAGAAAAAATTTTAATGACTTAACAGGTAGCCATTGAAGTCCTACTAGATACAGTTCCTGATATTAATATAGACAGACAACAGTGTTTTAGCAGGTAGCCATTGGAGTCTAGCTAGATACGGTTCCTGATATTGATGTAGACAGACAACAATGTTTTAACAGGTAGCCATTGGAGTCCAGCTAGATCCAATTCCTGATATTAATATAGACAGACAACAGTGTTTAACAGGTAGTTATTGGAGTCTAGCTAGNTATAGTTACTAATTTTAATATACACAGACAACAATGTTTTGGTTTCTTCTGATGGTAGCTGTGCTCTGTGGCAATTTGGACTTAACATATCCATCTCTTTGGCCCTAACCCTTCCACTGGGGCTGGGAATCAAGAATTATAATGTTTGTTAGGACCCCTCCAACCTATGTTATGAGTAGAATATGTACTTCCAAGTGTTTTTGGGAGAAGAATGCTTAGGGCTGCATTCTACATGCTGCTCTTTCTTGTTGAAACTGTAGAAGGTGGATGTTTTTAATTAACACCAACGTTTGCAACATGAATCCAAACTCACAGCTGGAAAGAGAATTTTTGCTGAATTGTTCACAAAGAGAACTCTGTTTTTGGAAAATCTGTTTCTTTGGTCCTGGAACTTGAGGTTTGCTGAGCACATGTTAAACACAGACTGTGTGGTCTAGTGGTCAGGGAGCCCAGCTGGCCAGGAGAATGACTTTGGTCTTGGGAGCTTGGGCAGATTTTTTTGGAGGGAGTTTGAGGTCCTCAAATTTTGTGCTTCTCAGCTGCAAACCTGGGCAAAGGCACCCACTTCCAAGCCAACCTGAAGCCACATCTGAGATCTTATGTCCCTGAATAAATAGTTCACAGAGAACCGATTCCAGCTTCGGTCAAGGCTTTGGGCAAAAAGTGTTCCAAGTTGACATTATTTCTCAGAGTATCTGACTACATGCTGACCACAGTGAACAGTATAAAGCACACGTGAATGAAGTCAGCTTAGTCTTTTCTACAGCTAGAAGTCACATTTCCAATGGGGAATTCTCAGGCAACTGGACTCTGGCGTTCTCTTAATGACACCAGTTAGATTCTGTATTGAAGTCATAGTGGAGGGAAATAGCAACAAGACAGCAACAATCGCAGGATTAGGAGGGATGGGACCAGGTAAGATAAAAGAAAATGGAGAAAGAGGAGTCATTTCAAAGAAGGTGGCGAGACACAGACTTGACATGCTCTCCCGAAGGCGGCAGAATAAGATGTTCCAAGTGTTTTGAAGCCTTATTGTCATGACAGTATAGCAAATTACCAAAACAAAGCTCTGAACATGCTTCCTTTCTCTGAATTGATCAACAGATATCAGTTCATCTGTTTTCTGTACCTCTAACAGAATAACTGAGGTGAGAGGTAGAGAAAAGAGTTTTCTTAGTTCATAGTTTTGGGGAGCAAAGTCCAAGATTAGTGGCCTTACGTATTTGACCTCTGGTGAGAAATTCATGGTGGGTGGCATCGTGTTGAGAGGGTACAGACAGAGAAGAAACCTTACCTAATGATGCAGGATGTCACAGGGATCCAGAACCAGAATTACTATTTTTGTAATAACTCTCATGAGAACTAACTAATTTGTGAAGACCAACATGAATCCCTTCTGAGGGCCATGCCCTCCGGACCTAACCACTTTCCACTAGACTTCATCTATTAAAGTTCCACCACCACACTGAGGATTAAACCTCTAGCCCATGAGTCTTTGTATGACAGATTCAAACTATATCCAAACCATAGCAAGAGTTTTCCAGCACAGTATAACTGTTTTAACCTGATAAGAGATTGTGATTTGTGTTTTGGGCAAAATAAGGGAGAATTTATAAGCTAGTNCTGACATAACAACATCCCATGACTGAGATGGTTCATTTGTCCTTCAAAGTGGAACCCACTTGCATAGCCCAAGTGAATATCCTCCTGACATAGGTAGGAGCTCTGCATAGACACTGAATAAGCTATGTCCTTTGGATGAAAGGGAATCTCCTATTTTATCCCCAGTATCCCCAGTGGGCCAGCCCCCTGTATCTACATGCCTGCCTATTCCCAGTAGAATGTGAGGTTCTGGCTCTAATGTATCTATCCTCAGTCCATGTATATCTGACACGAAGCTTATTGAATTCAAGAAACTCCAGTGGAAAAGAGTATAAAAGGTCATCAGGGTCATCAGAGAGCTGTTTGACTTCTAAGCCCTTCTTTCCATTATGCCAGGTGGTTGCCATAGAACTTGAAAGGCTTCCTTTGAGGACACGGGGTGATGGCTCACCATCTGTGGGAGCCATAGTCCTGGTACTAAGAGNTACACTTGATCCTCTCACCATGGAAGGGGACAAAGTCTCCTTTTAGCAAGGACGCTTTTCACCCTTCATCATCCTCCCTGCACTTCTCCCTTTCTGTAGAGTCCATCCTGGAGGTGGTTTGTGATGTAGTCTGCTTGTACAGTCTCTTCTCTGTTTCAGATGGAGAGGATGCTTGACTCACCTGGAAGCTGGCTCTAGGACCAGCCCTAGCTCCTTGGTCCCATTTTGGCTGAGCCTACTGTTGGCTGCTTACCACCTGAAGGGATCCCTCCATGTTATAAGAACCAACATGGTCCTAAAAGCAATGAATAACAGGATAAAAATTACTTTCTCAGTGCCTGTTGTCACGACAGTTACTCCAGGAGTCTAATTGCACAAACTGGTGAAAAATCACAAGGTTAAACTGGGAGTCACACCTATTAATTGAGAGCTTAGAACCTAGGTTAGGGGATAAAGTGGACCTGGTCTCTGACTTTGGATTAATGCCATTTCCTGTTTTACTTAATGTCCCAGTCCCCTCCTTTGTTTCCATTTTCCTGGCAAATCCATCTGTCCTGGGAAAGCCACTCTTTTCAATCGCCTGGCATATCTCTATGTGCTGACGTCCAAAGTAATGATAGCAATGACCATCTGCCCACAGCAACAAGAGGAAATCTACAATGGCCAGGTCTTGTGACATGTTTCCCAATTCCCAAAGCCTGCAGGGAGTTTACAGACCTGTCTCTAATCTCTCATCACTGTTGTTCAGGCTCTGATACTCTTGGCCACAGCATTTCACAGAACTTTGATGTTGAGTTGGGCTCTGGTCACTCCCTGTGATACGGCATAGAGAGGCAAGGGAATTTTCAGCAGCCACTTGTGGTAATTACTAAGGTCAAGAGATGGCCAGTGTCTCTTTTCTGTCCCCTGCTTGACACTATCAGCTTGAGCCATTGGATCTGAGCCAATGCAGACCACTGTAACCTTTGTATAAGCATATGTGAAACTGCAGCTGACTCTTCAGGATCTGTTCCCAAGGTATATCTGGAAATGACAAGAGAGCAGAGATACCTGAAGTGGAAGCAGACTTCACAGGCCCACAACACCGATGGTAACTATTGGCTTCCTCTGAGATTGCCTTGTTGAGGCAAGACTCCTCCAAACTACAGAGGAGAGATGACACTAGGGACTTTCTATATACTTTGGTGGGGGACTTGTGCAGTGTTCATAAGAAGTGATAGCTGGCCTCACAGATCTCTGAGACTGCAAGGTCAACACAGCTGGGAATGTAGCTCAGTGACAGAGCACTTGTCTACCATGTACAAGGTCCTGACTATGTGAAGAAAGGGAGGAAGGGAGAAAGGAAACAGTACAGTCCAACACCAAACCAATTCCTAACAACGACTGCGTTGAGATCCCATCTATCTTTCAAGCTGTCATTTAGATCAGTCTTATTCCAAGTTTTCTGACTTCNGTGGAAATAGAAGGTTCACAAATCCAGTGTACAATATACAAAGACAGTCCTTCAATTGGGGACATAGAGACACATCTGTATATATTTTGTATACTAGTATATATGCATCTTAGATGATGGGCAATGACTGGTGTTTGGAATAATAGATATTTATGCAGATANCTGCTTTATGGACAAGTTTTCAAGACAGTGATGTGTGTCTGTGCCCTGGTACCCAAGGGATTTAAAGTGGATGTCCTTCATTCTGGCCTCTGAATATCCCACCTGGTCCTGCAGCCTGTGAGGGGAATTTCAAGCACCCTCGACTCCTGCTTTCTGATCTCATATGCCTTTTGTGTATTTTTTTAATATATATTAAGAAAGGTTTTACTATGTAGCCAGACTGGTTTGGTACAGGTGACTGACTCTCTGGCTTCAGCCTTCTCAATGCTGACATTACAGGCTGTCTTGGTTATGGTTTCTATTGCTGTGAAGAGACACCATGACCACGGCAGCTCTTATAAAGGAAAACATTTCACTGGGGCTGGCTTACAGTTTCAGAGGTTTAGTCGATTATTGTCATGGCAGTGTGCAGGCAAATATGGTGCTGGAGAAGGAGCTGCGAGTTCTACATCTGGATTGGCAGGTATCAGGAAGAGAATTGGTTTGAGCTTCTGAGACCTCAAAGCCTACCTGCTAGTGACACACCTTCTCCAACAAAACCACACCCACTCCAATAAGGCCACACCTCCTAATAGTACCNCTCCCTATGGGCCCATGGGGGCCACTTTTATTCAAATTACCACATAGGCCCACCAGAAGACCACCCCCCTGTAATGATAAAAAGGTGAAGTGGATGCTAAGCAAACATGCCACAAGCAACAGAGTCAGCACAAGAGGTTTATTGGGGAGGAGGGAGTGAAAGAGCTTTTGTTTTGTTTTTTATCATAGAGCACTGAAGAATTCTAGTGTGTCACCTGCATGATGGTGGTGGCACATGCTCGTTGCTCTAAGAACCAGTGTGTATAGCCTCCTTGAAATCCCGCATCAGAACTCTGACTGCAAATTTCTTTTCTTTGTTGCTGTAAATGACAACCCAAATCCTGAAGCCTGGCCAACAAGGACAAAATTAAAACCAAAGGGCTACATTATCACAGATTTAGGAAATCTGAGATCATCCCAGTGTCCTGGCATCATCCTCGGTGACTGCTTCTGGCAGCTCCTTTCTCTTCCATAGTAATATGCAAAGTCTCCTTGGTAAACTCAGCAAAGGTGAAGCCATGTAGGTGTGTCCAATCTTCTGACATTTTATCACAANCTTGTTATCTACAAAGCTCATGGTTAATCAAGTTACAAAAAAGAAAAATCAAATTACAAAAAAAACCCTCCAAATCTTGGAATGTTTTAAACTAATGATTTTTGGAATAGGGCACATTCATAGTTATTCTAGGGTACATGCAGATCGCAGACCCCAAGTTAGACACCCCTAGAGGGATGATGGGTGGAGGAACAAATGCCAGAGCTCTAAGATTCTACAGTTTTAGAGTCCAAAGGGACCTTAAGCTGACATTATACAATCTCTTCAATAAGGCACTCATGATTTGAGGGTGCAGGGAGGACACATACTTGTGTCTCCCAACAATCACCCCATTAGTGACAGAACTGTACTAGAATGCAAACCCGATTTTCCTCATGTCCCTATTCTCACACTTGGTTGACTCTCATCCCATTTCCAGGTAATGTATCTTGTCTTAAGCTCACCCCTAGAAGATTTAGTGTCAGTCCTGATAATTATTTGTATTAACTCTGATGGATTCAATGCTCTGCTAAATGCTGAAGTTTACCTAAGGAATGAGAAACTGAGAGAGGTTGGCCCCTGGGTGGAGGGAAGTCCTTCTATATCTCAGTGTGCAGAAAGTAAAATTGCAGGGCCTCAGAGATCTCAGTTCATGGGTCTGTCAGATGTTTCATCTAGAAGCCATCCTCTGCAATAATGCCACAATGTATTCCTACAATCAACACTCACTAATCATCTGCTCCGTACCTGACATTGGCTTGTGCTTGGGGAGGCCATAAGAGGAAAGTAAACATGACTTATTCATTTAGTCTACTTTTTGTAAATTAAGAGTTAGGCACAATGGGAGAATTTCTCTCCAATGAGATTAGCATTGTGATTTGACATGAAGAAAAGGAACCTGAATGGCCTGAATGGGTGTGAAGAAGAATCCAGGTTGGTAGGGGAAGAGATTGAAGTAGAGAGAAAACAGACAACCTGGGAGAGGAAACAGAAGTTGGAAGGACAGAGCAGATGCTGCAGAGGTGGAGGTTTGACTTCAGAAGAGATGGGCAGGACTGATCCTGTGGGATGGACCCAGTGAGGCACAAGGTAGAGTCTTGGCTCTCTTCCTGCTGCCTTAGCCACATGGCCTTCCCTGTGCCTAGAAAAGTCATTCCGACTCTAAATGGCAGANCAGAGGGGACAGGCTGGAGGAGGGAGTTGGGCTGGANATCTAGAAGGCTCATTGGAAGAGAGGTGGGCACACCAGAAAGCCGCTGAGGTTGAGATGCACACCCTGGTGATGGGTTGGTGTGGAGGTGGGGTGATGGGGGTATCTTTCTGTACACTGTTAATATGTGTTACTCTGATTGGTTGATAAATAAAATGCTGATTGGCCAGTAGCCAGGCAGGGGGTATAGGCGGGATAAGCAGACAAGGAGAATTCTGGGAAGAGGAAGGCTGAGTCAGGAGATGCCAGCCAGCTGCCCAAGGAGCAACATGTAATGGGAAGCAAGTAAAGCCACGGAACACGTGGCAACATATAGATTAATAGAAATGGGCTGAGTTTAAGTGTAAGAGCTGGTCAGTAATAAGCCTGAGCTAATGGTCAAGCAGTTATAATTAATATAAGCCTCTGAGTAATTATTTTATAAGTGGCTGTGGGAACCTGGACAAAACTTTCTCCTATGGTGGTGAGCACTGTGGTAGGATTCTGACCATGAGAGGCATGTAAAGATGGCAGTACCATCCCTCTCCTTGGGTCCCACTATCATCAGAATAAGGATTTTAGATCTGGAAAGAACATTAGGAGTAAATGGCCAATCCATAGAAATTAAGGGTCTAAAAGTCTAGGAGACTTTAGTCATATTGCTTGCTGGTGACAGGCCAAAGAGCTGGTTCCGAAGTCATCCTGTGGATTTAGCAAAGGCTGCAAACTTGTCCATTCANTTGTACCCAACAAAGAACCAACCCCTTCTTTCCTCCTCTTAGAATGGGCTGTTTCTTCTCATAAGAAACCTGCACCAACCCTGGTGCCTCCACCAAGACTGTAATTGGAAGAGCAGGAGAAGGTTGATATTCACTTCTCAGCTTCAGTTTCTGCCCCTCCAGCTACACAGAGAGCTGCCCAGCCATNTTTAGCAAGTGGACCCAAGCATATTCCCAGAATCCTACTGGGGACATGAAGAAGAGCAGGTGTCTCTGAGCAGCACTGAGACCAGGTCAGGTGTCTCTGAGTTCCCTTCAAAACTGAGTATTTGTCATCTTTGTACTTCCTCTCACAGTCCTTCCTCTGGGCTAACAGCCTCCTGCTTTTACAGAAACTCTGTAATATTCTGTCCTTGGTAATTTCTTCTCTCTCTCTTA
>LZPO01035210.1:58432-73776 GCA_001675575.1 Neotoma lepida
CTCTTCTCATCTTACACATGGTACCCTGTGTCCAAAAAAGGGTCTCTTTTGGGAATAACACAATCACCAAAGGGGGAAGGTGTTCACTCCAACCATCATGNAGTACACCAGTAGAACCTCTATTTAAATTCATTTTTAATGTAGCACTAGAAAAGACCCTTTCTTTACTCATATTGAAAATACATATCACTTCTTCCTTAGTCTGGCTTTCTGGGTCATTTGCATATATACAAAGTATCCTGAGGGAAAGTGGGAATCATGAGTGTGTGGGTGGGGGCCCACACTGGTGCCCTTGTTTCTCTTTTCAGCATATTACAATGTTCTTAGGTTTCTATAGGTACAATGAGGAGATTTACAAACCAGATGAGGTAACTGTACCCAGATAATCTTCAGGAAATGGACACATGGCTTACATGTCTCCAGCAAAGGAAAGCGTAGATTGTAGACAGTACATACAATTCAGACACAATGTGATGAGGAAAAAGTTCTAGTGNCTTTTCTGCCCCTGAAAGAAATTATCATCAATGTATTGTAAATAAATTAACAATGACTTATACATTGACAAGATTTAGCTCAAAACTTTTCTAAATTGTCAGAACTTCCCCTATCTGTGATTTTTGACTGTCTCAGTCAGTGTTTTATTTCTGTGAAGAGACACCATGACCATGGCAACCTTATAAGGGAAAACATTTAATCGGGGCTGGCTTACAGTTTCAGAGGTTTAGCCCATTGTCATCATTGCAGGGTGCATGGTCCACACAAGAAGACATGGTGCTGAAGTAACTGAGAGTTCTACATCCAGATCTGCAGGCACAAGGAAGAGGAAGACACTGGGACTAGNTTGGGCTTTTGAAACCCCAACTTGATACAATTCTTCCCAAAAAAGTCACACTTAATCCCTCACAAGTAGTGCCACTTCCTGATGGCCAAACATTCAAAGATATGAGCCTATGGGGGCCATTCTTATTCTAACCACAACAATATCCATTGTCATTACTGATGACTGATACTCCAGGGTGTGTGTTGATAATGCTATCTGACATTGATTGGTACATGGAAATTATAAGTAAGTAATAAAATATGTTCATTGGAGATGGCACTTAAAGAGATTTACCAAAGGAAAAATATTGTCAGAGACATCTGGAGATGACTGTTGTGGTGATCAGTCTTGATTGCCAACCTGATTGAGTTGACAGATGCCTAGAAGATTAGTAAGCACAGCTCTTGGTATGTCTGTGAAGTGGGGGGGGGGTTGCTCTCAATGTGGTTGGTACCATCCCATAGGCCAGGGGGCCCTGGTGGAATAAAAGGGGATAAAGGAGGAAGGTTAGAACATAGGACCCTGTCTCCCTTCCCTCCCTTTCTCTCCTCCTCACTTTCTCTCCTAGTTGTTGTGATAGGACCTGTTCTGTTCTGCCTTGCTATCCCACCCTGATGGGCTGAGGACTCTGAAAGCATGGGCTCCAATAAATCTTTCCTCCCACACACTGATACTTTATACACATAAAATATTTTGCATAACAATGGAAAGCAATTACAATTTCTGTGAAAAACATTTGAATAGTTGTTGGAGACCCTGAAGATTTCTGGTAGTGTTGGGAACAGCCCACCATATCCAACCATTAGAAGATCAGAGCTGAATTCCAACTCTTCTACTCAAATAGAGTTTACATGCTCAGTTTTGTATGTGGGTTTTGAGAGCTGTCTAACTTCTGTGGGCCTCAGTTTCCCCAAAAGGACAATGGCACATGAAACTCACAGGTCTTTCTAGGAGGACCAGAGGCTCCTGTGGAGATGCTGGGAGGAGATGCTGGGAGAGATCCTGTACTTGAGATGGGAGTGCATTTCCTACAAAATCCAGCTATGGCTCTTAGGCTGAGAAATGTGAGCCCTGCTGATTCACATCACTGCTAGGCTGTTCTTGGCCCTATGATGAAAGGTTGAAAAGTGGTGGTATGTGTGTGTACGTGTGTGCATGTGTGTGTACATGTGTGTGGGGGGGTGAGGGTGCACACAAACCAAAAAACATATTGCGTAGACCTTCCTGGAGACTTCCTAACAAGTTTGCAATAAATGGTTATACCCTGGTTTTAGTCCAGAGCCCAGTTCAGTCAGCCTTCCTGTCCCCTCCCTCTCTTTTCTTCTCCCCTTCCATTTCCCCTTCCTGTCTTTTCTCCTTCCCTTCCTTCCCTCTTCAACACTCTCCCCAACCTCTCCTTTTCCCTTCCCCTCTACTCTCCCCCCTTCTCTACTCTTTTCCTTCCTTCCTCCCTTTCTTCTTAAAAAAGACNGACATTATGTATACAAGATTGGGTCAAGTAGAGTAGACTTTAGTTCTTCTGATTCCTTTTCCTGGCCTTCATTCCACACAGGAGTTGAGGATGATGACACCATGTCAGCACAAGAAACACAACCTCCATTCCTACCACCTCTTGTCCATATTGTTGCTCAAGCAAAGATTCATATTAGCTAATAAAAGTCATACACCAACCAGGACCAGCTTGCACACAGGGGTGGGGTAGGGTAGGGTGGGGTAGGGTGGGGCGGGAATTTACTCACCAAACCCTTCATTTTAAACAGAGCCTTAGACTGAAGTCTTAATCTTAGTGTCCCTCTCCCCTTTCAGGTGGCCCTGGGGTTGCTCTTTGGGGTCCAGAGAAACTTTCCAAGCTATTGGATAGTGAATGTTTCACTTTCAGTTCTACACTGGGTGAGGTGAGAGAAGGTAAGTGAGGCCTTACTGCACGAGGTTGCTGTGGANATTATAGAAGATTCATTCACACAGCAGCAGCCTCCAGCAAAGGTGACTGTGAGCTGTGTAGCTAGAGGATATGATCTGAATACATTTCAGGGAAACAGTTCTGGCCCTNGCTGTCTGGATGACCTCACTGCTGTGTTCTCCACAGTCTATACCAGACAGGTGACCAACCTGTGAGTCAGGCTTTCCCGAACTGGAGGAGCTGATAGAGGTAAGACACTCTATTCTGTAACCTGACAGCCTTGACCCTGGCCTCCCAGGTTGGTACCTTGTTTGAGTACAAAGTAGCCCTTGTTTTTACAACCTNCCTCCAGGGCGTAAGCAAGTAGTGACACATGCCTTCCGCTCACTGCAGTTGCCATGCAGGGTCTTTTCATTTTATCTGAGCCCCTTTTCTTGTCTCTTCTAAGGCTTCCTTGAGGCTCAGATGAATTCCTTGTGGTATGTGGCTTGGGTGTTAGGACCATTTGTTCTGCTGTTTGGAGAGTCCAATATCCAGTTCAACAATACCAGCGTCTCTGCCATCCTGCCAAGCATTCTTTAGCTTNCAAGATCAAAAAACTCCATCCTCGGGGGCTTAGGTCTGGTTTTAAGATCAAGAAAATGACTTCAGAAGGCTACAGACCTACGACCAACCTGGGGGAGCTTGAACACACAATGTCTACCATTTTCACCTT
Source organism: Neotoma lepida (assembly GCA_001675575.1). Lineage (NCBI taxonomy): Eukaryota > Metazoa > Chordata > Mammalia > Rodentia > Cricetidae > Neotoma > Neotoma lepida. The sequence goes on from LZPO01035210.1 coordinate 61,868, forward strand.
GCAAATGAAGAGGTAATACTTAACTTCACAGAGTAGATATTGCCAAATAAGATAATGTAATAAAGTAACCTTTAAAGGGTCTGGATCATAGCAAATGATCATTAAATATTAGTTCTATTTCTTGCATCCACTCTATAAGATACAGCATCCCAAAGTAGTTTCATTAAATATATGTACAATTAAGAAAAGAGTTGCTACAATTTGGATCATAAGTATTTCCTTAAGGCCNACATTCCCATATGGCACTACTGGGAGGTGGTACACCCTCTAGAAGGTGACTCCTAGTGAGGAGTCTTTAGGACACTGGNGGTAGACCACCAAGGGAGATTGTGGGACCTTGGTTTTACCCTGTCTCTCCACCTTGCTTGCCAGGCAGAAGGTGAGTGGCTTTGCTTTCACAGGATGTCTACCAAGAAGAGACGTCTTTGTCATGAAAGAGACCTAAAAGCAGCAAGTCCACCAGCTTGATGTGTTTTGACAAATATGTTTATATAAGGNACACTCCAGAAAGTCCTCGTATCCACCTCCTACAGCCCAACAGCATTGTGAGTGCTGNTTTCAGTTTTCTTTCGCCTGTGTATGAACTGCCTAAGTCACACATCACTGGAGAAAGTGTGGAAAAGGTTCTGCACCAGTAATGGAGTCAAATTAGCCCTCAACCACTGTTGTTCAATCCCTGCCTTATTAACTTCAGATCAGGATCCATTCAGCCACACTATCTCCAGGTGAGCTCAAGAANATTTTTAGGAATACAAAAATATCCAGAAAGCCTACATTGTGTGATATCCAATAAAGAAATACCAGGCATATACAGAAGCAGGAAAATATGAGCCACACTGGAGAAGAAAAGTCATTTACCCCAAAGTTTCTGAGAAATGCCACAGATGAAGCGTTAGCAATATAGACGTTGAAACANTAACTTCACGTGTTTAAGAAGCCAGGGGAAGTCTGAATGTGTGAGAAGCATAAGAATCTAAGGAAAAACTCTAGAGAGAGAGATGGAAAGCAGTAGGTGGGCTTGGNGACAGGCTCTACACTGGAAAAAATTAGTGAATTTGAAGATGTAGTAACAGAAAATGCCCAGAATAAAGCGTATATAGCAGAGAGACTGCAAAGCCAAACAAGAAGTGTGGAGTGTCTTGGGTCTGTGGGACAAGTTGAAGTGTTTGGAGATAGGAAATTGGAGTTTGTGAAATAGTAGGGAGTGTAACTGAAAAAAATATGTGAAGAATTACTAATGGCTGCAATTACTCCAAATTTGTTTAAAATTGTCAACCCACAAATCCAATAAATCTGAAGNATATGAAACATGAAATAATTGTACCAAGGAGAACGGAAATCAAATTGCTCAGAACTAAAAGTNAAACACAGCTCTTACAAGTAGCCAGAGGGAGGCCAGCAAGATGGTTCAGTGGATGAGGGTGCTTCCTCTCAAGACAAACAATTTGAGTTTGATTTCCAGAACTCACATGGCAGAAGGAAGGAAAAAGCTGCTACAAGTTGTTCCCTGATACCTGCATGTACACTGAAGCACTTGTATGCTGCCCGCCATGCCCCAGAATAAATAAATGTTAAAAAATATCCAGAGGGGCCAATGCNATGGCCCAGAATGCAGCGGTTCTCAGCCTGTGGATCATGACCACCAGAAAAATATATGTTCTATGGTCTTAGGAACCGAGACATCACTCAGTAGCAAAATTACAGTTATAAAGTAGCAACAAAAATAATTTTAAGGTTGGGGGTCACTACAGCATGAGGAACTGTATTAAAGGGTTGCAGCATTAGGAAGGTGGAGAACCACTGGCTCAGAGGGTACAGGCACTTGCTCTATAAGCCNGAGAGCCTAAGTTTGATCCTCAGGATCCACATGAATGAAGAGAAGCAACCTTACAAAGCAAAACTCTGACCTCCGCATATNCACTGTGGCATGCTTGCACAAGAACACATATAGCCAGAGAAGAGGGTACATCATATATAGAGGGTAATAAAAAAAATTCTTGCCAGGCAGTGGTAGCGCAGGCCTTTAATCCCAGCACTCGGGAGGCAGAGGCAGGCAGATCTCTGTGAGTTCGAGGCCAGCCTGGGCTACTGAGTGAGTTCCAGGAAAGGCGCCAAAGCTACACAGAGAAACCCTGTCAAAAAAAAAAAAAAAAAAATTCTTACCAGAAATAAGTCACTAGGAAAATAGTGTACAAAAATAATGAAAAAAAATTCAATCTGGAGTTCTGTATCTTGTGAAAATATCTTTCAGAGAAAAGGCTCCTTCAGGTGATGTTTATTGAAAGATCTTGGTGTTGGGAGCCAGGTACCATAGAAAATGGTAAAGGCTGTCCCTTAGCCAAAGAATGACAGCAGATGGAAATAAGGATGTACATGATGTAATTAAGAGCCTTGGAAACAGTGGTTACGTAAGTAAACATTTTTCTTTNCATTTAAATCCCTTTAAAAGACAACTGAGCATTTAAAGCAAACAGGAGAGCAGGTACTCTAGGCTAATTACACAGGCCGAATAAAGTGTATGGAGACAGGAGGACAAAGTTCAAGCATCAGGAACAGGCGGAGGCTGATGGAGGATTTGATAGCCTGTGCCAGTGGTATGATTTTATGAAAACTGTGATTAAAAAGAAAACACAAAGAGACAGGATGGGAAACAAATAACAGAAGGAACAGATGGAACAAACAGAAGACATTTAAAAACCAGCTATCTACAGGACCACATTAAACACAAATGACTTCAGCTCCCCAAAGTGAATGATATTAGATTGCTTAAAAATGAAAACTCACTAGCAAGATGGCTTAGTGGGAAAAACGCTTGCAGGATGAGACAGACAGCCTGAGTTCAATCCCTTGAACCCATGTACAGGTGCAAGGAGAGCAATGACTCCACAGAGTTGTCATCTGACCACCACATTTGTGTTATAGCAAGTGTCCCTGCCATCCTCTCCCCATGCACAATACAATAATAATAATAATAAAATGTCAAAAGACTGTGAAGGAGACAAGGGTGACAAAGTGGCATGAGGCAGTTTTGCAGTTGATTTAATGTTCGTTTTGATGGTGGTGATGCGTCAGCCCTCTACATTCATGAAAGCTGGTTCAATTATGCATTTCACATGTGTGCAGCTGAGTGTACCTAAGCTGGGCCTCCGTACAGTTCCTTTGTCATGTTTCCAGTGGCAGAGCTCAACTGGTTGATGTCCCGTGCTAACAAGGGCAAGACCATGAGCCTGAGTCATTCCTAGGCCACAAACTTCTCTATTTCCAGTAGCAACAAAACACAGCCCTGTTTTCCTGAGTTTTGAGGTCCTGGAATTAGAATGTGAATGGCCAGGAAACCCATAACCACTACAAGGAAAAAGTAATTTCTCAAAGTAAACTGTTTACACATAGCGGATCTTAGCAGATCCTTGCTTTACAACGGAGAGCACGAATTTCCCCACCTTGTTTAAAAAATGGTTTCTAAACGATCCCACTTAATTCTGAATTTCACTTTGTCTTCCACTGGTCTAGACTTACTAATGACATACGAAGAATAAGAATCGAAGTCCCTGTCACGCAAGCAAGCACTTGCATCTTCATGTTATTTTTTGCATCTAAATAGCTCTTTCCCCTCTTGCTCCTTTTAAATAAAAATCAAAACATTGTATGAAGTATAATTAACATTGCAATTCACTCTACAAATTACAATTACCCTTCAATAGGGTCTGACACAATGTAAACTGTGGAACCATCTCTATTCTATACTAACGCTAAGGAATACATCCACAACCCCAAAGTTTGCTCAAACCCTATGTAATTGGCCACTTCTCACCCGCATGCCCCAGATTCTCCTCATCACCTGTTCTTAGCAACTTCTGACAGGGGGATCACTTTGAATGTTCTAGAAATTTATATGAGCTAACCTTGTACCTCATAGTCTTCTGTTTGGATCTTTTCCCTTCGAGTAATGATTTGAGCTGCACTTGTGTTAGACTAACTCTTACTATCCTGTCAACAATCTGTTCTTTTTATTTATTAACAAGACATATTCTATTGTGTGGCTACATNGGGATTATTTATACTTACTTATTTATTTTTGTGTAAGTATGAGTGTGGTTTATGTGCATGTGTATATGCAGGTATGTGCACCCAGGCACAAGTATGCAGAGTCCTGAGGGGGACACTGGGTGTCCTGCTCTACCCCTTTTCCTTCCTCTTAGAGACAGGAGCCTGGAGCCAGGCTGGCAGGCAACAAGCTTCAGTGACCCTCTTGTCTCCAGCCCTGACAGCACTTGGATTACAGTGGAGCTTTTTCTTTGTGTCCTGGGGATTTGAATTCAGGTCCACAGGCATGTGCAGCAAGCCATCTTCACCTCTTTACTAAGTCATACCATGATTTATAAATCCTTAAGTTTTGTGGGTTATTTCTTATTTGCCCCAATTTATTCATTACAAATGAAAACTGCTTTAAACATTTACAAAAATGTCTTTTTACAAGCCTGTGTGTTTGTTCCCCTTTCGTTAACACGTAGGAATAAAATGCCTAGGTAGAGGGGGATGGGCATACAGCTTTTATTTTCACATTGTGTTTTCATTTTTGGAATATTTTTAAATTTTATAGGAAAGCTGAAAGATAGTACTAATAGCCCACACATTTTTTTTCTTTTTAAAACAGTTATTACTATCTTATGATGTGTTTTACAATTAACGGACCAGTGCTGATACTTTCCTAGGACGTGAGATGCTTTTCTCACAATGCCTTTTTACTCAGTGTCCTTTTTGTTTCAGGTTCCCAGCTAGGTCATTTCATTGCCTGTTTNCCTAGCTCCTTGTAGCTGTGACGATTGCTTAGGTTTTCTCCATTTAAATTCTTACAAATTTATTTATGTGTGTATGAGAGCACATGTGTGCCACAGTGGGTGAACAGAGGTCAAAGGACAACTTGAAGCAGTTGGTTCTCTCCTTCTATCCTGTGGATCTTAAGGATCAAACTTTAGCTATCAGGCTTGGCTGCCAGCACTTTTGCCTGTGGAATCAGATGGTTTTCTTGTTTTTGATCACAGTGACTCTTTTGAGGGGCATCATTTAACTAGCCTGTAGTAGGATGTTTCTCTACTGAGATTTGTCTGATATTTTTTTCACAAACACATTAGGTTATACACTATTGGGAGGGTGCAGTTGTCTTTTAAGAAGCATTATGCACTTTTCTGTGGAAAGTCTAAGCTGCCTTGTGATCAGCAGTGTTTGAGAGCTCCAGTTGTCCCTGCTCATTGCCAACACTGATAAGACCTTCTTTCACTTAGACACCCTAGTGAATATGATGAGATAGCCCTGTGGTTTTAAGTTGCATTTCCCTAATGACTAATGCTAGCTGACCTTTCTTTGGAAGCTGGTGGGAGATTTGCAAGTATTCTCCTGTCTGCTATGGTTAGGATGAGTGTCCTCAAAATGTCCCTGTATTAAAGGCTTGGTACCCAAGCTGGTACTAATGGGAGGTGATGGAACTCTTAGGAGGTGGAGCTTGTGAGAGGTCTCTGGAGGCAGGCATGCCATCAAAGGGTACTGTGGTTTCCCAGTTCCCTTTCATACCCTTCTGCTTCCTGACTTAGAAACAGCTCCATCCCAGGCTCCTGCTAGGAGGCACTGCCTCACCAAATGACTGAAGCAGTGGGATTGCTTGATCTTGGACCCTCAGAACCATGAGCTAAACAAATCTTTTCTCTTCACATGTTAGATACTTTAGGAATTTCACTGTAGTAACACAAGGCTAGCTAACACAGTGCCTGAATCTTCCGCCGTTTTCTTACTGTGTTTGTCTTCCTCTTGTTTTAAAGTCCTTGAGGTATTTTGAATAAAAGAGTTGTTTTGTTGTTGTTTGAGTTTTTGTTTGATTGCTTTGGTCAAATATATGAGCTTGAATATACTCTTTACAGTCTGAACTGAATTCTCTCTCTCTCTCTCTCTCTCTCTCTCTCTCTCTCTCACACACACACACACACACACACACACACACAATCAGTTTCACTATTGTAGCCCAGGTGGCCTTAAAATCTCAACCCTCTTGTCTCACATGGGAACTGCAGACATACAATACTGTACCAGGCTGCTTTTCATTTTCACAGTACTATCTTTTGCAGAACAGATCTTTTCTTTTGGTGGGGAGTAACTACTTTTCCCCCTTATATGGCTTAGGTTTTTGGTGTTGTGTTAGAAATCTTCCCTAACTCAAAGATCTTGCCCTATGTTTACTAACATAAATTTGGTACTATTCCATTTTCTATTCAGGCTGTGATTACTTTGAGTTCTGTGTCTTGCCTGATGTTGGCCAAACTTTACTTTTTGTAGTCATGTTCAATAGTTATACTTTTATTTGTGCAAGAATTCCCCACAATATTATTTTAGCATACTTGTCAATTAACAATTGGAAAAACATGGTTCTATTTCTGAGTCTTCAATTTTACTCTAATCAGTTTATCTACACGACCCTCTCAATGACTTGTCACTAGCTCCAAAACACAGTTTACCGTTGTCCTCAAGTATGCCTTGCAGTTAGTGAGGATAAGCCTTACCTTTCTGTGCACTGTTTATTTTTAAAACGAAAATTGCTTTGTTCCTTTTCATTTGTCCTAACTTTAGATTATGTAGGAATTTTAATAGGAGAGCCTGGTGGGATTTATATGAACATTGCATTAGATCTACAGATAAATCTAGAATTATTATCTTCATGATATTTAGTCTTTCTACCCAAAGCATGGTTTACCTTACCATTTATTCTCCTCTGAATTTTTCTGAGGAATATTTTACTCTCTTCAGTGTAGAATTCCTGGGCATTTTGCTGTCTTCAGTATTATGTACTTTCTGTTTTGTGACAACACTATAAGTAGAACTTTGGAACATTTTGCTTTTTATTCACAGACAGCATATAAGCATAAAGTTAATTTTTAGATGGGGACCTGGTACCCTATGGCCAACTAATTCTTTAGTTCTAAAAACATTCTCTGAGTTTCTTGTCATAAAAAACATATCATCTTGGCTGTCCTGGGACTCGCTCTGTAGACCAGGCCAGCCTCGAACTCATAGAGATTTTTCTGCCTCTACAACTGTGTCATTATTTCTTCTATTTTCTCTCTCTCCTTTCATTACAGTAGATGAGGCCACGATGATTTTTGGATATGGCCTGTATAGTGAGGTAGACTCTTAGTGATGATCTTACCATGATCTCTTAGTGAGGTAGACTCTTAGTGATGATCAATGCACCATTAAAAAAATGGTGACAAAAGTCACCTAGGAATTAAAGAAAATAAATGTATTTAATGTGATGATGGAAAAATATGACTTTCATTTGCTTAAAATAATGGAGGGTTAACACCTCATTTGTATGTTATTTTATGAGTTCAAAAGTATCTTTGTATAACCCACTTAAGTAGAAAAATAAGAAACAAAAAGTCCAAGGAGTCAATAAGTATGCTGTTTTAGAAATCTAGCCTCTGATGGCCATGTTTTATAAAATGGTGGCCATTTTATAATAAATAATGGCAATTGAGTAGCAATTTTGAGATAAATGAGCAATACCTTATGTACTATTAGAGTCTAGAAAAATAAAATAAAATAAAAAAACAACAACGAATACCTCTAACTCTGAGTTGCAGCATTCACATAGTAAATACACAGTCACAGGCTATGTATTTAGTTCTGGGGGAAGTGTTACTGCGTGCCAACATTTACTCAGATTTGCACACTAGCTTATGAGAATAAAGAGTCTACCTTGCTTTTGGGTCCTCGCCTAAAACCTTCTGCAAGTAGTAAGGGCTTAGTTGGAGAAATGACCATCTTAATGCAGGCTGGTAATGATCATCATTGGACACGGAAGCAGCCTAGGGTCAGGGAAGGAAGGGATCCAGAGTTAGCCAGCAAGCTTCCCCAAAGCCAAGAAGGGAAGCTTGGTAGCAACTGCTGAAGCCATCTGTGCCTATGTGCTGTTATTTATAGAAAGGTAAGTTTGCATGCTTGTGCCCGTAGACTATGTGCATCTAGTTTGTGCTATAACTTAAACAGAATTCGTTGAAAATTATTTTTCTTTAGGTCTAACGATTAATTCCTAAACCTGATCTAGCTGTTCTTGTCTGATGTTTTCTGTCAAGGAGAGTAGTGAGGAAAGGTTATGTAAGTTCTCTGGTTGTCTCACTTTCCCAAACATTAGATGTCTCAGACTACACTCATGGAATAACACTCCTGAAAGTTTTATAGAAAAACTTGGCTCTGATTGAAAAATCAGAATAGTGATAGTTAGGATTTTTTTTTTTTTAAAAATATCCGCTATGACCAACCCTTACACGATCATTTTAAAATTATAGCACCCATAGTACGGGGTCCATGAGGGTTATACAAATAAAGTGAATAAGGCATAAGACCATCTCAGTACAAATTAAATATTAAGTAAAACATTTGCTAGCAGTAGTAACCTGTTCGTGCTGCCGGGGTCTATCCTTATTGAATTCACAGTGGTAGCTCTCGTGTGACCTGTTGGCTGTTTATCACAATTCCACATTATATTTTCTTTACATACATAACTGTGAATGTCCGCAAGTATCTTCTTCCTGAGGCTAAATCATAAAAGAGGGATTAACACTGAGATTTACTTAGCTGCAAATAGTAAACAGTTTGCATTCTTCTAGAGTAAAAGGGTAGTTTTGGGCTCCATGGGTGGGGACCNGCTCCTGCAATGTTCAAGAAGGCAGCTGCTCTGTGGAAGTTCTAGACCAAGGGACTGAAGAGCCATCGAGCCTTGCTTTCCACTTTCTGTTTCTCCCTTTGAGACTCAGTCACATTCTTCCCTCTCTCTCTGCAGGCAAACTTCCAATGTTGTTCTTGTTACAAATGACAGGCTACGTGGCCTCAGGACAGTCACAATTCATGCGTCATGGGTGCAGCTGCATAGCAAGGGCATGACTCTTCCTCCTTTGGTGACAGTTTAAAGTCCCATAGGAAAGGTCTCCATTCCTGCTCCAGACCGTACAGCTGTGTCTGTGAGAGAGACATCCACTCCCAAGGCCTGTAGGCTTCTCTCCTGAGTGGGAAGGCAGTGTTCAGAGCAGAGGCAACTCCTGGAACTAACCACTCTACTAGGTCAAAGTTCATACACATGACACTTTTAATGCTCCTTGCTGTGTTTTATTCCCACATGTTGTCCATTTTCACCCAGGGTGTATGTCAGCAGATGTTACCAAATAAACTCACTTCTTTCCAACCTGTTTTGTTTGGTTCAAATCTTTCTACAGTAATATTTAATTTAGGTTAATAAAATATTGGAGAAGAACTAATGTTGTGTCTTCTACTTCCTAAAGTAGAACACTACATCCTTAACACTGTCCCCTCCCCTACCACACCCTTTTTACAGGAGTGACTGCTTTGTCCTAGTTTTGGTGATTTCAGACTGTAACACCTGCCATCACCTCCCAGGCTGAGAACCATTTCATAAGCATTTTGCNTTTTTGTAATAANAATTTCCAAAATTAGTAACCCCTTCCTAATGTCTACGTATGTCAGTGGCTGTGCTGGCTAGCTTTATGTCAACTTGACCCAAGCTAGAGTCATTCAGGAAAAGAGAACCTTGATTGAGAAAATTCCCCTCCCCCTAGAGTAGGCTGTGGGTAAGCCTGTGGGGTATTCTTGATTGATGATTTCTGTGGGAGGGCAAAGCTTACCGAGCAGTGAGTGGGGGTAAGTGATAGAGGCAGGTGATCCTGAGTTNTATAAGAAAACAGGCTGAGCAAACCATGGGAACAAGCCAGTAACATCACTCCACCATGGTTTCTGCTCAAGTTCCTGCCTCCAGGTTCCTGCCCTGAGTTCCCTCAGTGATGTACTTCTAAGCTGTAAGGTGAAATAAACCCTTTACCTCTCAAGTTGCTTTGGTCATGTTGTTTTATCACAGCAATAGAAACCCTAACTAAGACAGCANCATAATTCCTTTTCATTAGAATTTCATCAACTCATCCTGTCCCCTAACAAGTCCCTTTCATATTCATGACTTATTTTTAAANTACTATTGTTATAAATACACACACACNTTACTGACTCTATTTAGTGTTGCTTGTATGTACATGTATTTAGGGCTACCCACTTGGGAANGAATGACTTGGGGAGCTCATCCTCAGAGAAAACTTAACTCTCCTTCTCTGAGCAGCCATGGATAGTCTCTAGCTCTTCATCCAGCAGTGGAACCTTGTGAAATTTCTGTCATCTGTGTTTGCATGTCAGCTGGCATTGTCATTATGTAGATCTTGTTTAGGCAATCATATTGTTGAGATTTCATGATGTAACTCTCCTGCAATGTCTAGAAGATACTGCCTTGAACCAGCTATACTGGTCCTCTGGCTCTTACCATCTTTCTGCCTACCCTCACTTCCATTATGGTCTCTGAACTTTGGTGTAGGGATTGTATTGTAGATATACCAATTGGAGTTAGGCACCCCATTGTCATTTTGACATTTTGAACAGTCATGGATCTCTGTAATAGTCTCTATCTGTGGCAAAAGGAAGCTTCTCTGCTGAGGGATGAGACATACATTTTCTGTGGGTAGAAGAACACAGTTAGAAATTACATTGGTTTAGGAAAATGGCAGTGGTAGTAGGTTCTCCCCTGGGGCCTGGGAACTCTTCAGTCCCAGAAGCACAGTTCTTAAGATGATTATAGCCCAAATGTTGGGACGCCATCTTGGATGCTTCCCTGCCTTGCTTGCTCTGATCCTGTGTGCAGGTTTTGTGTCATGTACATAGGTATCTGTTCCCGCTCTTTGCCCTCTATTTTTGTTGTTTGTTCCACGTGAAGACAACAAATGGAAGCTCCTCAACTCCAGTTTAGAGCTCACATTTACTCCACTAACATTCTCTTATCTCNGATTCCAAATTGTTTTAGTGGGACAGATTCCTTCTCTGGACCACTTAGGAGTGACCAAAGCAGAAATATGAACTATGAATAGCTACAGGATCCTCTGTATGAACAGTGTTGTTCTAAAAAAAAAAAGAGAGGTTTTAGGAGAAAAAATTCTGTACATGGCAGAAGCAACCAAAGCATCATAGAAAGAAATGGCAAATGTTATTAAGACTCAGTATTTGAAATATATTTAGTACTTTTTTGGTGAGCTTTAGATTTAAGCCAGACTTTTCTGGGGAAATAAGGCATCATTTTGTGTTGAACTTTTCATTTTACTCTATTATGAAAAAATCTGAAAATGAAAATANAACAGATGAGAAAGGATATGTTCCACTTTCTCGTCTTGCCTCTGAATGGAAAACTGTGCTGCCTTCCCAGAATCCGATTCTCCATCATCCAGGCAGGCGGCTTGGGATTCCCCTGANGGCCAGGCTTATGGACTCCAGGTCCCTGTTGCCTTAGTGCCAGTAGCTCCAAGTATCTCTCTCGATATGAGTTTGAATGCTCTTAGTGATAACTGTTTTAGGGCTGGGAAGAATGAGCACACGGGCCTCAAGAGGCTCCCTGATAGCTTGAAACACCATCCCTACAACACTAATAAAGTAAACTCATGGAAAACATCAAACTCAAGGAGAGTCGCTCTTTCAGCTGNCTGACTTCCTGATATTTATATTAAGTATTCTAGGTAGAGAAAAGGCATTAGCTCATTCTGTCTCTTCCCTCACATTATGTATTCCTTTCATGAAGAATTCCCTTTATCCAGGGACGTGCTGCACAGTCTCAGGCCCCCAGGTTTGTAAAACTGCTGCCACCATTGGCCTAAACTATAGAAATAGTCTCCTTCTTGTGTGTGTGAGCAGGGCGTAGCTGGGGCCTACTGTATGGTCTGAGTGCCAACACCCAGCTCAAGCATGTCTTTCCTATGCACTCCTTTACCTGGGTTTTTCCTTTACTTCTTTCATTTTTGATGTTTTAGGTTTTTTTTGTATTGTTT
>LZPO01035211.1:22360-33542 GCA_001675575.1 Neotoma lepida
TTCGCTTCTAGTGAAACAGAAAGATCACTCAGCAGCATGAGGCTCCTGGTCTGAATGAAAACCCAGTGACTGTTTCCAATCAACAAGCTTTCCAGAAAACAGCTTCCAAATTNCCTTCAGCCACCCNCTCGGTAGATATGCTAGTTGCTTACTAATGAAGTTGAACTGAACGAGCCCTTAGCAGTTCTCNCTCACAGAATGAAATCCAAGTGCTATGTGCATTCAGGAGAATGCTCCTTCCCACAAGAGTTCAACTAACAGGTACAACCTAAAAAACATTTGGGAGAGGATTTCAGAGTTTCCACATGCCCTGAGATGAGCTCTGGTGGGGCATATTACAACGGAGAGGACAGGGAAGAGGGTCAATAGAGATCAGGCTGTCAACTGAGTCACAAAGCTTTAAAGGGGCAGGGTTTTAAGTACCTACTATGTGTAATGGCAAGGGTAAGCATACAACACAGGTATCATTGTCCCTGGTATACACATTTCCCCCATGAAATTTGCAATGGTCTTGCTTATTAGTTGTTCGGTTGGTCTGCTAGCATGGTAATAGAATCATTATAAAAGAATAAAAATGAAACCATCATTTTAGAAGCTATTAAAAATGTTACAAGTGGGTGAATTTTACAAAGGCAAAAATGGCTAGCGTATCAGGTATGTTTGATAAGTGTCAGGACCATAAAGTGTACTGAAAAATAAATGACAGGAAACACTTACCTAGTACATGCATTGCCACTACTGAAAACAATCACCTATCATGTCCATTACTTTACTGATTATATGCCCCTGTTATGTACATTACCCTACTGTCTTAGTTAGGGTTTCTATTGCTGTGAAGAGACACCATGACCATGGCAACTTTTGTAAAGAAAAGCATTTAATTGGGGCTGGCTTACAGGTTCACATTATGGTCATGTTTGGAAAGCATGGTAGCACACTAACAAACATGGTGCTAGAGAAGGAGCTGAGAATTCTATATCTGGATCAGCAGGCAGCAGGAACAGAGAAAGAGACTGGGCCTAGCTTGAGCATTGAAACCTCAAAGTCCACCCCCAGTGACACACTTCCTCCAAAAAGGCCACACCTACCGCAACAAGGTCATACCTCCTACTGGTGCACAAGCATTAAGAACCTACAGGATCCATACCTGTGGTGACATATTTTATTTGTGCTCTAACAAATAAAGCCTGCTTGGAGATCTGAGGAAAATGCCAGCCACTATATTAAACACAGAGGTCGGGCAGTGGCAGCACATGCCTTTAATCCTGGCATTCAGGAGGCAGAGATTCACCCATATCTCTGTGAGTTCAAGGACACAGTGGGCTCAGAGCCAGGTGTGGTGGCCAATGCCTTTAATCCCAGCACTAGTTAACCACAGAGGTCTGGAGGTCTGTACAGACAGACAGGAAATGATAGAGCTGGGCAGGAAGAGGGAGTGATGTAGCTGGGTNGAGAGAGGAAGTAAGATGGCAGGGCACAGAAAGGTATATAGGCATGAGTATACAAGAAGTAGCTCTCTTGGGCTGAGGAGTTCCTAGAAGTAAGATGTGGCTGGCTTGCTCTCTGATCTTTCAGCTTTCACCCCAATACCTGGCTCCGGGTTTTTAGTAAGACCTTGTAAGATTTGTGTTACATATACCTATTCAAACCACCACATTACACTCCTTGGCCCCCATAGGCTTGTAGCCATATCATAATGCAGAAATGCATTCAGTCCAACTTCATAAGTAGCTTTGGTCTATCAGAGTCTTAACATTGTTTAGAAAGTCTGAAGTTCAAAGTCTCTCCTGATACCGCTGGCAATTTCTTAACTATAACCCCCTGTAAAATCAAAATGAAAAAGCAGATCACCTACTTCAACATACAATGGAACAGGATATATATTAATATTTCAAAAGAGAGGACAGAAGCACAGTAAGGAAATACTGGACTAAAGTAAGAAAACTAGCAGGGCAAACTCCAAACTCGGCATTTCCATGGCTGATATCAAAGCACTGTTCAGATCTCCAACTCCTTTCAGCTTTATTGAATGCAACATACTTCTTCTCTTGGGCTGGTTCCACTCCCTGTTAACAGCTTTCTTTGGCAGGTATATCACAGTTCCAGCATCTCCAACATCTTGGGGTCTCACAGGCAATCCATGCTTCACCTTCACAACTTNGTGCAATGGCCTTTTTGGGCCTCCATGCAGGGACACCCCTGACGTATGCCTGGCATCTGCAGCTTTTCTTAGTCTTAGAGGGAGATTCCATCCGTCTTTCTTGTATCCTTGACTCTAAAGACAGAACCTTGTGGCCAAAGTTGCCAAGTTCTGATGCTTGCTAAGGCTGGAACACAGCCCCCTTGTTCAAATGTGTTTTCACCAGCTTTCTGTTTTTGATGGGTTCCTTCACTGTCTAAGCCTGGCTGTCCTGAAAATCACTCTGTAGACCAGGCTGGCCTGGAACTCAGAGAATTGCCTGCCTTTGCCTTTGCCTTTGCCTCCTGAGTGCTGGGATTAAAGGCATGGCATGCTCCACCAAACCTGACCATAACTTTTCTTTAATTCCTTTTCACAAGTTGAAAGATTATCTGGGTGAGGTCTTTCCCTGAGGCCACCATTCTCTTTATTCCATTAACAACAAGTTTTTCTTTAAACTTTTTATCTTCCAGAGAACCAGACTTGACTCCATTACACTTTCTGGTTCTTCTTTTATCCTCAAACTGTATATTTTGTCTTTTTCCTTGCTCAGCTTGCTCCTTTTCATTATAGATCTGTAATAAGCATAGCCAGTAATAACCAATCAATACAGTCAATACTAGACTGTCTGGAAATCTTCTCAGCCAAAGCTGTTAATCTATAACTCTTCAATTTAGCCTCAGGCAGATTTCTTTGACAAGGGCAGAAAGCAGCCACATTCTTCACCAAAATATCACAAGAATGGTCTCTAGGCCACCTACTTTTCCTCTGAAACCTCTTGAGCTGGCCTACCATAGTTCAAATCACTCTCAGTATCACTGTCATTCATGCTGCTACTAGTATGGCCCATTAAGTCCCACTTAAAGCATTCAGCTGTTTTCCCAACCCAAAGTCCCAAAGTCCACAGTCCTCTAACAAGAACCATTGTCAGGCCTGCCGTAGCAATACTCAAGTCCCTGGTACCAGTTTCTATCTTAGTCAGGGTTCTTTTGCTGTGAAGAGACACCATGACAATGAGATCTCTTATTNAAAAAAAAGCATTTAATTGGGGCTCACTTACAGGTTCAGAGGTTTAGTCCATTATAGTCATGGTGGGAAGCATGGTGACATACAAGCTGACATGGTGCTGGAGAAGGAGCTGGGAATTCTACATCTGGATCAGCAGGCAGCAGGAAGAGAAAGAGACACTGAGCCTGGCTTGAGCGTTTGAACTGCAAAGCTCATCCCCAGGGACACACTTCCTCTGAAAAGGCTACACCTACTACAAGGCCACATCTCCTAATAGTGCTGCTCCTGTATAAGCAAGCATTCAAATTATGCATCTATGGGGGCCATACCTATTCAAACTACCACATCTACTGAAAATAACTTCTAGAAAAAGAATGGCAGTGATGTGCTGCTGCTAATTGAGCAGAATTCTCTCCTGAGATGTGTGTTGGGTGCTTGCTTATTACTCTCAAACATGTCTTTCTTTAATAGATAGTTTTCTAATGGATTTTGTCATGCTAGTACATACTACAGAGACTAGCTCACTTCCATTCCTGTAAGTGAGTTAATAACATTGAGCCTTGTTGAGGATTTCTGTAGTACTCTGGTATCCTCAACTCCTACTTTTCATCAGAATAAAAATTTATGGAGATTTATCAGGATAACAAAATATGTCTTAATGAGTCAGACTCTTCAGAGGAGAGGCCTTTACATGCTTGTACATGTAGGATGGGATAGATGATTCTGAGTTTGGGCCAGTTTGAAAATTGCTGGTGTAGGTCAACTTTGAATAGGTCAACTCTTCATGATTCACTCTTTTTTCCCCCTCATTTTGCTCATTGTCCTAAATTGTGACTATGATAAAAAAAATCTGATAGATCTTGGTTGGTTATTCTTCAATACCACTCTCTCACACCTGAGCAGGTTCTAAGTACTGTCAGGCTGATGTTCTCTCCAATGTTAGGAATCTCTGAAGAATTAGAAATCATAGTTAAGTCAGCACTGTCTTGACATATGTGATAATAATCATTATAGTTTTGAAACAATACAGTACATTTAGTGTTTGTTCAAGATGAGTTTTATAACATCTAGCTACACTGATGTCCAGAACTGATTTGTATTTTTTGGCAAATGACTGCACAGAAGATCTAATTCCCCTGTGAGCTCTAGAGATGTTTCTCCCTTTTGTATCCTAACTCACTCTGCCTCACCCTTTCATCTGAACCAACCAGCAAAACTCTGAATGTGGGTTTTTCCCTTGGTTGTGAGATCTTTGACCTTAAATCATTGAATCTAACGTCCTGATTCTTTCAAATATAGTAAGTCACTACCCATTAATATGCAAGGTATTCCTGAACAGATGTTCCTAACATATACTCATAAACAGAATAGGAACCCAGAGAAAATCGTACATCTACTACACCCTGTGCTAAATCAATAATAATACCTACCCATGGAAATTGGGTAATTATGAAATTTACTCCATCTTAATCTTGCCTCGTTCATTGAAATAGGTTGTTTTATATAGAAATAACTCAAAGTTACCTTAATTCTAAATTTATATATTAATTACAACTGCTATTTAATTAGATTATGTATGTAAGTTTAAAAAGAAAAGAGAGAAAATATATCTAAGCTCATGATCTGAGACTCTAAAAGGAAAATAATTCAAGAATTCAGAATCTTGCCTTAAATAAAACTAATTTAGTTTAAAAAATGATAATCTGAAAGAAATGTTGGAATAAATGCACAAAAGGCAATTATGGATACACAAATTATTCTTAGATTTCCTCCCCCAGATATTTAAATATTAACACTTAAGTCACATAATCACTAGGAAAAAAATGTCAACCAGCTTAATTGTCTAGATACACAAGATATAGTTAATTATGATTCAAAATACAGATGCAAAAGCCAATATATTGTTTATGACAGCATAAAATGTTCAAGACACTTTAAAATTCCATCTATCAATAAGCTAGCACAAAGTAAACAGGGGTTGCAGAGACACTTAGGGGTTAAGAGCATGTACAGCTCTGGTAGAGGACCTGAGTTCAGTACCCAGAACTTACATGGTGCTTACAACTGCCTGTAAACTCCAGCTCCAAGTTATCCAGTGCCTTCTCTTGGCCTTGGGGCTACTATACTCAANTGTACACATGCACACATGTACATGCACATATAATTAGAAGGTAAAACAAATCTCTAAAAGAAGACCAAGAAACAGAAGAGGAGACACCATTATCAGTCTACTGAACCTCACAGAATGAAAGGCACTGTTCCCAATATATAGGACGTATGTGGAGTTGATGAAACTGAGTATGGTACAGTGTGTGACTGTGGGAAGGAAAGCTAAAGGCCAAAATAAGCCCAATTCTGAGACTAAAGAGGAAAAATATCTTAAATTTAAATTTTACAAAATTGCCTCCTCACTGGACTTGAAAAGCTGGACAGGCCAGCTACAATCACTCTTGTGGTATGTACATAAAATTAAAAATCTTTAAAATCTTTCGGTCTACTTCAATAAGCCTGAAGATCCACATATCTTAATCATAAAATCACTCATCAGTCATCCAGTTAACATAAACAGACAAGGTTAAAAAGAATTTTGATGCATCTGTGGTCCATCCGGAGACCATGGAGACATTCCTGTTTTGAAGCAATGATGCATAGAATTAGAGAAATACCATAGACCTTAGCTAAGGAGAGTTCTTACACTGGCTCTGAGAACCTGATATCTGTCTACATGATCCTATTCAAATGTAATTGCTCTCTGTAACTGAGGAACATTGGTTTCAGAATTCCTGTCATATCTGCAGTACTTGAAGTCCATATATATAAAAAGCGCCATGGTATTTGCATATTCCCCTCATATCCCCTAATGCATTTTCAATAATATCTATATTGCTTATAACTCCTAATATACCACAAATATCATGTGAATCATTATTTTACTATATAGTTTAGAAAATAACCACAGTTATTCACTAGTTAAGAGCACAAACTTCTCTTGCAATGGACTTGAGTTTGATTCCCAATACATCAGGCAGCTAACAGTTGCTTGTAACTCCTGTTCAGAGGGATTCAGTGCCAGGTACCTATGTATGCACACATAGAGGCATATACACATGCACACACACACACACACACACACACACACAATTAAAAATAAAAATAAAATGAAGAAAATAGCAACTAGGCACAAACTCTGTACATGTTTGGCGCTCACAACATGTTTTCCTGACGTTTCTCATATGCAGTTGGTTGAATCTACAGATGAAACATAGAGGACTATCTGTGTATTTGTCATGTGTTAGTTACAACTCTATGGTATATTTTTAAAAGAATTGCCATTAACATTTTCATTATAATTTGTTTCTGATTTTGTTTATGGTATTTTGGGCATTAGTGGCAATGGCAGCAGAGGTATGCATGGAGTTTGGATGCAAAAATGAACATATACCTGAAGACCTTAAAAGGGCGGTTCTCAACCTGAGGCTCCAGACTCCTTCAAGGTTGTCTAAGACCATCAGAAAACACAGATATTTATA
This sequence comes from Neotoma lepida, assembly GCA_001675575.1. Classification (NCBI taxonomy): domain Eukaryota; kingdom Metazoa; phylum Chordata; class Mammalia; order Rodentia; family Cricetidae; genus Neotoma; species Neotoma lepida. The sequence continues at coordinate 29,078 of LZPO01035211.1, forward strand.
TAACAATTCATAACAGTAGCAAAATCACAATTATGAAGTAGCAAAGAAAGTACATTTTTATGGTTGGAGTCTCCACAACCTGAGGAACTGTATTAAAGTGCTGCAGCATTAGGAAGGTTGAGAACCACTGCCTTAAAGGCCCTTAACATCTAACGGACACAACAGTGACGTTGACATCAAAAAAGAAAGAACATCAGGTTCCTATTTTGTGACTTCGTGTCTATGAAAAAATCTGTTTAGAACTATAAAAAGTAAAGCCTGGGGGAGGAGAGGTGGGATGGGAGGCAGTTAAAATTCAGGACAGAGATCGGAGGAGTAGGACTCCCGATGGGTTGCAGCTATAGCTGCTCCCCATGGAGGGAGGCATGTACCAGAGATTGGTCTTGAATCTTTCGGCCTCCATTTCTCCAGTCCTGGTGTTACAGAAAGCAGGAGGTCCAGGTCCACATCAAGGGATACTGGTAGACACGGAAGAAGGTCCAGATCTCAGGAGAGAGATCGCAGAAGCCTCTCAAGATCCCCACATCAGAGCCGCACCAGTTCTCCGAGAAAATGTAGATCCACATCTCCTTCTGCTCCTCCGCCAAAAGAAAGAAGAGGTGAAGAAAAGAAAGAAACAAGAAAGAAACTAACGAAATAAAGAAAAATGTCAGATTACTGAGGAAGATTTGGAGGCTAAAACGAAGGAAGAAAAAGAAATGAAGGAATTAATGGGATTCGCCTCCTTTTAACTCCACAAAAGGGAAGAAGGTAGATGACTGTAAATGCCTGTACCATAATGTGTCCCAGAAGAGGAAATACAGGCGGTACCTGAATCAAAAAGGCATGCTCAAGAGACCTCTGGATTTTATTTCATGAGACTTGAGGTGTGGGAAGGAGGGTTTTTCCTCCTCATCTGGGTCAGAGAGTATTTTTTTTTATTTTGTATTTAATATGCATCAAAATGGAGTCTTTGTTCTTCCTTTGTATAAAGTAAAAAGTTCTTATTTATGGCACCCAGGTTTGCTCACTTTCCTCAGGAGGTAGGTAAACACTTTTTTAAGGCATTATCCCTGGAGTGGTCACCAGCCGATTTGTCAGTCCTTGTTCCTTAGAACCTGGGTGTGCATTCCTCTTTGGATGCTTGTTAAAAACTGACATTAACTTAGATGTGAGTTTCTCCAATAAGACAATATTTCTACCCATTAAAAAATTTTAGAATAGATCTATAAAAAATTCTGCAGGTACTTCTAGGCTCTAGATCTGATTTTGAGAGCAAGAGAAAGCTAAATCCTAAAAATTATCAGGAGTCATCAGGGTACTGAGGTTGCAGAGCAAAAACCACCAGAAAATCCAGAGAAGTATCTAGGACACACAGCTGGTATCTGCTTGCCAGGAACAGAAACTGCTGTAGCAATTAACCACAGAGCAGGTAAAGGGCAAATTTGAAGACTTTCTGGAGGCTGAGGAAAGCAGATCGTGAAAACAGGAGACTCCTAAGAAGAGGATCTTAAAGCGGTCCTTTCTCACCATTTGATACATTTTATCTGCAGAAAACACCACCAGGGTCCAAGAGCGGTGAACCAAGAATGATTTCTGTAAGGTTTGGCGAGGAAGAAGAGAAAAGGCCCCTTGTGAGGTGTGCTCAGCGATGTATCTACAGCAAAGGCAAATTCCCCAGGGAAGACAGCTACTAGATCTTTAGTGTATGGGGAGTGGTCATTTCTCCCCTTCCTACTTGTCTGCTTACAAATGTATCTATATATCTTGGAAAAGTCACCCCCATGGACACAGGCCCACTCACAGAACAGTATCCCTCTCTTATACTTGCCACTGTGTGTTGGTGAGTTACAACTGGAGGCCCAACAAAACTTGGATGCTATAAAATAAAAGGTGTTAGAAAATCTTCAGGTCACAACTAGAGGGGAAAAAAATACTTGCCAAGAACAACAAAGAGTAATTTGAAGTCCCTGACTCCGAGAGCTCCAAAAGTAAATACTAAAATTGGCCCAATTACTATACAGAACAGTTTAAAATTTCATACTGTTGCCAGGCCCAGTGAGTGGTACATGCCTGCAATCCCAGCACTCTTGGGAAGCCCAGACAAAAGGGTCATGGACACAAACATCTGAACAACATTTTCAGTTTTGAATCAATCATTACACAGGGAACTTTAAACTTATTTAAGATACTTCATACTTAGGAGATATTAAGCTTATGAGAAAAATAGAACACATATATGTATACACACATGTATATAATGTATATATATATACATATATATATGAACAGATTGATAATGTTAGCAGAGATAGAAAATAAGAAAGAATGGAAAAAAATAGAAAGGAAATACTAGAAATGGAATCACCAAAAGAATGGAAAATGTCCTGGAATGGCTTCAGTAGACTAGACAGACATGTAAAGGACCAGTGTGCTTGATGACACCTCAGCAGATACTTTCCAAAAGAGAACCTGCCACTCTGGTACATCCCAGCACTTGAGTAGGGGGAGGCCAAGGCAGAAGGATTACAAACACAATCTAGCATGGGCAACAAGTTCAGTTCAGTCCCTTCCTGGGCTACAAAACAAATAAAAACCAAGACAAAAGGAAGGAGGGAGGGAGAGGAGAAGATAGGCAGACAGGGAAGCAAAAATTAAAAGGAAGGTGTCTAATTTATTTCAGACAAGGACATTTTCAGAACAAATAAAATTGCCAAGAACAAAAAAGGGACATTTCATAATGATCAAAACAATCAACTATCCAACAAAGCACACTGATCTCTAATATTCGCCTATCCAACAACAGACTGTAAATGACAGAATTGCAAAGAAAAACACACAAATTCACTGCCATAGTGGGAGATTTCAGAACTTATCTTTCAGTGACTGATAGAGAAAGAAATCAATATGGACATGTTTGACTTGAACAGAATTATCAATCAACCTGATTGAATTGCTCATCTAACACTCTATCTACTAACCATAGATATGAATCTTCTCAAGCCATCCGAGAAAATCAATCAGAGTTAGTCAAAAGGTAGCCTTTTATATCCACTTAGTAATATAGAAGAGAAATCCTAAAAAAATGTGTTCTCATATATAAATGTATGTAAATAACAAATGAAAATAAAATTAATGTTAGAATGTGAGCCAAATATTTGGAGATCAAAATTCTACTTCCATGCAAATCATGAGAGGAGCCAGTAGTAGTAAGACAAACTGGAACACATAAAACCTTTTCTTTGCAGTTAGGCTGCTCAGTGTCTCTTCAACAATTTATCAACTCCTTTTATACTTCTGGGAGGAACACCAAGAATCTTCCAAGTTTCTTTTCTCTGAGACATGCAACCTTTCATTTACTCCCCGAGGCTCATGAGCTTCCCACTCCTCCTAGAGGGAGGTTTCAATGTCATACAATACTTACTCCACCTAACAAAATGGCCTCCAGTTGTACTCATGGTGGTGCAGATTACAGAGCTTTGTTTTTGGATGTATGGCTGATATTCCATTCTTCATAGGTAAATGAACAGAGAGGTTGAATCTATTTCTTTGTTCTTGTAAATAGTCCTGCATTGAATGTGGGAGGGCAGGTACCACTTTGACATATCTTTTAAATTTCCATTGTTTATGGGATGGCAGGGTCACATGACACTTATACTTCTGGAAAATTTGAGAAACTTGGTGTTGTTCCNACAATGTACAAGAGTTCATTTTTTCTTGCCAGCATTTGCTATTCTCTATCTTTCTGATAATAGCTCTTCTGACAGACATGAATGCTATCTCACTCTGGTTTGGCTTGTGTTTCCCTGATGATTAATGGTGTTGGGTATTTTTTACATTTAGCCTTTTGTATGTTTTGTTGAGAAATGCCTATTCAGATCATTTGGCTGTTTTGCTCAGTCAAGAGACAGAGTTTCACTATGTTGCCCACACTGGATTTAAAACTGCAATCCTACTACCTATATCTCCTGAGTTCTATATTCATTGGTATGTTCTCCTATTCTTGGCATTCGTTAACTTTTAAGTAAGATCATTTGTTGTTTATGGTGCCAAGTTTCTGAGTTTCTTACATATTCGGTATAATAAACCATTCTTGAATATGAATAGCTTAGAAATATATTTAATATTTCATATATTATGTCTTTAATCCATTAAGTTGTGGTAAAATACATATGATATAAAATATATTGTTGGCCAGGCATAGTGACATATGCCTTTAATCCCAGAACTGAAGAGGCAGAGGCAGAGGCAGAAGGATCTCTGTGAGTTTTCAGCCAGCATAATCTACATAGCAAACTCCAGGGCAGCCAGGACTACATAAAGAGACCCTGTCTCAAAAAACAAAACAAAACAAAAAACCCAAAACTCATACCATTGTGATTTTTGTTTCATGGATTATTGGCCATACATAGTCTTAAAGTATTTCTCCTACATTTTACTTTGCTGTTTCTTTCTTTTCTTTTCTTTTTTCTTTTTCCTTTTTCTT
>LZPO01035211.1:65482-72982 GCA_001675575.1 Neotoma lepida
TGTTCTTTAAACTTATTTTTCAGGAAGAAAACCATAATTACATACAGTCCCTGCACTCAGCTCTCATCCTGGATCTCTGGGGATGTGAAGGTCTGTCTCAAAGGTCCATATCAGATGAACTAAGAGAAACTCATCAATGAGTCTCCGATGAAAACCTCCACATGTTATGTAGCAACAGGAGCACAAGGTTTTCAATGTATATTCACACTAAAATAAAAGATGATTTTATGTAACTGCTGTGACTTTGATGGAGTCTTATCAGAAAACTGTTCTTTCCTCTCTTGTCCTTAGTGCCACTTCTTGCAAAGATCTTTCTTTCCCATCTTTCTCTGTGACTAAACCCGTGATTTTGGGGGGTTTAAGAGTTTTTAACAGTCTTGTTACACATCTATGCACATCAGGGATCCTGGGGATTTCTTTGATGCCAGAATTTTACTTGCTTATCCTAAAACATTTGCTTTTATTATCAAGAAATTTTCTAGAAAAATTAATGTTTCTGCTCTGTTTCTAGTCACACTTGGTATTGGCAGGTACTCTGAATATATTTTTGTTACACAGAATTTGAACATCTGATTTCTTTCCTCCCCTCCTTTCCCATATTTCTTTCTTCCACTTAGTTACTGCTGATTGGAAACTGCCATCATGCAACATGAAACTACTTCTTAGTTCAACTGAAACCAAATCATACTGATACTGTTACTTCTTTAAGCATAGCCNTGAATGCATTCTCCCACCTTATACATGATGATTCTGTGATCCATATTTCCATTAATTGTCTCTGTCACTAATGAAACACTTGGAGTATTAAATAAATGCCATCTCCTAAGTGCATTTTTTTCCTAGCACACTACCTGAATTGGGGCTTTGCCTAGTTCACTCCCCTACCTACTATGACCCTTTGGGTTTTTTATGTGTAACCTTTAAAAGTTTACACCTTCCCAGTGGAATGGAATTGGAGCGGGAGGAAAGAAATCAGATGTTCAAATTCTGTGTAAAAAAATATGTTCAGAGTACCTGCCAATACCAAGTNTGACAAGAAACAGAGCAGAAGTGCAGAGTACCATGTCCAGTATTTAGGAGATGCTCAATGATTGCACACAGAATTGATGGACAGACAAATGAGCACATATATACTTCATAAAGCATATGCAACTATATTTCAGAATTCCTGTTTTTACTGTTTTTTAAGCCATTTCTTTTTAATAGTTCATAAGCACAGTAAGTAAGAACAGGAGGAAAGTTTTAGCCAGACTCAAAGCTCTGCATTTATTTTCTGAGTCATGCTGGAACACTTGACATGGAACAGAACACTCTCTTTCAATCTAAGGCGCAAAGCTGACAGCAGCCTGCACACCCTTTGCCTGGTAACTAGCTCCAAATGGAGTTCAAGAATCTCTCCACTTGCTCATTCTGGTTTATTACCTATTCCCTGATTTCCAAGTGGAACCTGAAATAATAGTACTTCTCTGTAAGTAGCTCATTGTCTACAATGTAAGGAAACTAGGAGTGATTTTCTTCATAGGAAAGTTGAGAACTGACTAGGCTCCTTATACACAGCCTCAGCATTTTTCAGTGTCCTCTCCGAATTGGTGATAAATCAACATTCAGCAGAAAGGTTGCTTCCAGACAAGCACTGGCAAATTCCTCCCAATGAAGATATCAAATTAAAATCTAAAGTAGTAATTCTATAAAGATACAAATGTNTATTAAAGNATGTTTACTTTCCTTTTAATTGAGTATACAAGTAGAGTTGATATTGCAATATTCAAATGTAAAGTATCAAAATCCTAATTATATGGTATGTTGTTCTTTCATGTCTGACATACATTAAAACTAATTTTGTATGTAAATTATTATAAGAACTGTATGAATAAAAGGTCTTCCACATCTTCTGTGTGTTCTAAATATATTATATACTAAAATACAAGGCAGAAATTCCTTTTAAGTTTTATTGAACTATGGGATATAAAGCTACTTCAGTATTAAGAAAAATGTTTCTCTTCCAAAGGACTCTAATTCTGGGCACATGATCAATTTCTAGAGCCTGAGTTATCATAAGGAGGGGATCCAACTGGAGCAAANAGTAAGTACAAAAACTTCCTAGTGTGTATATGTCTATTTCTACTTAGCTATCCTAAATCTCATTATATATTTATAAAATGCAACACTCAGAAAATAAACACAATTTTTTATAATAGATACCTATGAATATATAGGGGACTAGGCACATTCATATTTGTGCCTAGTATTTTTCATATATTCCAAAATTATAAATACATAAGTAGATAATAATAGATACAAGCAGTTTTAATAAATCAAACAACCTCCAAAGTGGTAACATCACTCCTCTGTTAATTATAAACATTAACACCAAATCTTGCACAGGAAATAACCTAGAAATAAATGGGATGGTGATTTGTACACCTGTGCATATGTGTTCATGTATATTTTTTCTAACAGAAAGTTAGTCTCATCTTCAATGATCAAAAATACTTCTCCAGCTTTACTTATCACATATAGTCTCCAGTCTAGAGTGAATTAAAGATATGTCCATGTTTTCCAATGGTCTCGTTCAAAACCTCAGTCTGTAGAGTTCCCAAAAGACTGACAAAAATTCGATGAGGGGTAAAGCATTTCCCAACAACAATGCCAATATTTCCTCTTCCTTGGGTTCAGACCACAGATGCAGTCAGACTCAGAAATCTATAGGCAAAATGATAGAAATTGGAATGAGTTATTCATACATTCATATACCCATACATTCAAGTTATTTCTGCATACAAAATTTTTTTGTGTGTAATTTATGTTTTGAACATATGCTTTCCCTTCTGCTACATATAATCTGAGCCCTTTCAATAACCATAAACATCTCTTAGAGTAGAGGACTTGCAGATGAAAAACTAGAATTCCTGACCTAGATTTGGTCTTACAGACCTTTTGGTGAGGGGAAATGAGCTTATTTTGTTAGAGTTTGTGGACACTTTGCTTTACATCCCATGCAGCTAAACTAATTCCAACCAAGTGCATCCCACCCAAGTAAGATTCCAGCCTTACACAGTTCTGGCCACATGGATCCCATAAGCCTCCCCTCTCTATCCTCAGGCCACTCACAATGACCTTCTGGCTCAGACAGAGTATTTGCTTGATCCACAGCTCATACTCTCCAGAAGTGTGCATGGCTCCCTCTCTCCCTTTATTGAGACATCTGTTGAAATTTTGTTTTATTAGTGACCTTTCCTGTTCCAAGACCATAAGCATGAACGTCCACCCATTTTCTCTTTCCTGTGTTGTCTGTGTTGTTCTCCCTAGTCATTGTCACAACCTAAAACGCTACCCATTTGTGATTGCCCCTTGGATGTCTCCCTCACTAGAATATAAGTGCCATGAACTCAAGGGTCTTATAACTCACTGTGGTATATTCACTCTCTTGGCTTTCAGGAGTTTAATGAAATTAAATGTGTGAGTTTAAGGTGCTTTTTAGCATCCCCGCATAACTGAGAGCCCGGAAGTATTGTGGAGTTTATGGTTTCCAACAATTAGGAAGACACATGTGAAGGGGAAAATGTTAAAACTTCTCCTTCCTGCCAAGTAGTCATGGAGGCTGAGTCATTTCCTTCTAAACAAAGCAGTGAGCATGGGGGTAGCTGATGAATATCAGAGATCCCACAGAGTGAAATGTCATTGCTAAGAAATAACAGCTTCTCTGGCAGTAGTCAAAACCATTTTCTTAGAAAAAGAAACTATTTCAAATTTCAGTGTATATTTAGAAAATAGTTTAGACATTTATTATAAATTTAGACTTGAAGTGTAGCCTTTCCAGAGACATTTCTCTGAGAATTAGAGTCAAGATGTCTGGTTGTTATCATCATATTTGATGTCAGTGCAATAAGGTCTCAAAATACATGGCATACATTATTAGAGCCATGGAAACCAAGTTATCATATGTAATGTGGAGCTATTGATATCTATAAAGAGTAAGGAAATAGATGCAAAACATAGAGTTTAGGAATATTTAATAAAATAGGAATAAAGTAAGTATTTAAAAATCAGAATGGCAACAGAGTGGTGAATTATATCTGAAATTTCAGTTCTCTAGAGGCTGAAGCAAAAGAATGAGAAATCAAGGACTGCCTGAGCTATATAGCAAGTGCAAGGCTAGCAAGACCCTGTCTCAAATAAATAAGGCCTTAAACCAGGATTTAAAAGTCTTTAGTGTTAGTGAACATTTTCAGTTTCCATCTTCNACCCTGCTCACCTCACTCTCACCCCGTTTTATCTGTTCCTGTTCCATACTACATTTATCCCTTTATACCAGTGCATTCATTCTCCCTTATATGAAGCCCCTCACCATAGCCCCTTAGTAATTTCTTGACCTCTATACACATTCTTAATGAAGCATATATATCAAACAATTCAACACTAATATTCATAGATGAAAGAAAATACGTAATATTTGTCTTTCTTGCCTGGTTACCTCACTCAGACTGATTAAGCCCAGTTCAATCCTTTCACTTGCAAATTTCATAATTACATTTTTCTTAACAGCTGACTAATATTCCATTGTGTAAATAAACCAAGTTTTCATTATGAATTCATCGATCTATCGACATCTAGATTGTTTCCATTTCCTGGGTATTTTTAATAGGACAACAATAGGCATGGCTAAGCAAGTATCCCTGTTGGAGGATATAGATTCCTTTGGATATATGGCCAATAATAGTTATCCCTGTTTCCAGCTTTTTGAGAAACCTCCACAATTATTTCCATACTGGTTGAGCCAGCTTGCACTTCCACAATCACTGAATTCCATACATACATCCATGCAAGTACGGTCAGGATTAGATTTTTTTGGAACTTAACCATTCTAACTGTGATAAGATGGAATCTAAAAATAGTATTAATTTTTAATTGCCTGGCTTTTAGTGTCTTCAAGTTTTTGTTATACAAGTCCTTCATTTGATTGATTAGTTACCCCAAGGTATTTTTGAGGCAATTATGAANAGTTCTGTTTCTTTGATTTCTTTCTCAGTGTGTTCTGCGTTGACATTTGAATGTGGTATCAGCAGTAAAGCCAGCTAAGTCTACTTTCTAAGTCCAGGATCAGATCTTCTGTAAAGTCAGAAGGCTTTATAAACAATCTTCATGAATTCAGTGGAGGTATTTAGGATTTTTTCCTAAGGCAACTGAGGCTGGTGGAGTTACCAGTGTGAGTCTAGGATTCCTACTTGAGAAGAAAATAGTGAGAGAAAGCCTAAAGGAAGACAGGCAAGGGACACATGGTGCTCAGGCCGGTGTGGGGGGTGGCTGGAGTTACAAGTATATGTCTAGTGACATTTCTCGGAAATGGGTTGTTCTCCAGTCTCAGAAATAGGTATAGTTTATGACACAAATCTAACATTTCTGTCTTGATGAGGCCAGGCACACTTGACAGAGATTCTAGGTTCCCTGCCTAGAGATAGGGGAGACAAGGGCACTCCATAGGGATGGATGGGATCAGTGGCCTGAGTCTGTGATTTCTATCTGAAGCAGAGGCCTAGAAGGAACACAGGAAGGCAGGCATAGGACACACGGTGCTTGGCCAGTAGGAATTATTACTTGCACAAAATTTTGCATACAGTTCTGTTCATTTTATACTAGAATTTAATGATTTTTAAAAATGCCCAGTTTGGATGAGGCCAGGCACACTTGACAGGGATTCTAGGTTCCCTGCCTAGGGATTGGGGAGACAAGGGAACTCCATGGGGATGGATAGAATCAGTAGCCTGAGTCTGTGACTTCTCGCTCCTGCATAGATCTGTGGTCCTATCACAGCTGGAGTCTGTATTGATGTTCACGGCCCATGTTGCCGCCAAAGACCACACAGATCCCCGGAGTCTGGGCTGCAACCTGTGGCCATGAGGGTGTCCGATGGCCATAGTATCACCTGGGCCAGGGCTGCTGCAGAAGGGTATGTCTGGGTCGGTGGCCCTGCAGCAGCCAGGGTCTGAGTTGATGTCCATGACTCCTGTTACCACCAAGGGCCTTGAGGATGACTAGGGTCTGGTCAGCCACCTGAGATCATGCCAGTGTCTGAAGACCATGTTGCTCTTGAAGCCATACCAACCTGTGGCCCTAGAAGTGTCCAGGCCCCGGGCCACTGGCTAGGGCCATGTCTGGGTCCATGTAGATTTGGGGGTAGAAAGATTGCAAAAGCCAGAATATCAAGGACTTTGCTATGAGACTTTGTCTCTTAGTAATGTCAGAAACTATACCCATAAATTCTCAATTGCCTGTTGAATAATTTTAAAAGTAATTCTTGGCCTTATGTATTTATTTTATTTTCAGAACTATTTATTCAGTTTATTAACCCATGCATTGATTAGAATTTTTCTGTTTAGTTTTTTCAGTCACTTATAAATTCTATACATTAATAATCTGTCAATAGGCAGTTTTCAAAGACTTTTTTCCCATTCTGTGGGTTGTTTTTCTATGTGTGCTGGTTTCCGTTACTATGCAGAAGCACTGAAACTTGATATAATCCCACTTGTCAGTTCTTGGGTCTGTTTTTGTGCTTTTCCAGTCCTTTTCCAAAAGTACTTGCTGCAGTCTATTTTTAGATTTCTCTTATTTACTTTTTTTTTATTAAGAAATTTTTCCATTCACTCTACATACCAATCACAGATCCCCTCTCCTCCCTCCTCCCACCACCCTCAGTCTTCCCCCACAATCCACCCCTCCCATTCCCTCCTTCGAAAAGGTAAGGCCTCCCATGGAAAGTTAGCAGAGCCTGGTACACTCAGTAGAGGCAGGTCCAAGCCCCTCCCCACCACACCAAGGCTGTGGAAGGTGTCCCGCCATAGGTAATGGGCTCCAAAAGATGGGGGATGAGAATCTCTTATTTACTTAAAAAAATCATTTTGGGTATTTCCAACATGAGTACTGTATTTACCTCATTGCCACCTCTCCTCTCTCACCTCCAAATCCTTCCGTTCCCTTCACACTCACTCTGTGATTCTCAGCTTCTTCTGTTCTTATCATATAGTATACGACATACCAAATCCATTACTATTGCTTTTATGTAATATGTTTAGGGTGGACCACTTGTGAATGGATAAACTAACAGGGGGCTTGTCCATGAAAAGCACTGATTCTCCCTGCTTTAGAAGCTACTGCCTGCTTCGGTTTTTTCATCTAGGGTGGGGTGTAGTGGTTTGAATAAGAGTATATGTGGTCTTGTTGGGGAAGTGTGTTATTGTGCATGGGCTTTGAGGTTTCAAAGTCCATGTCAGGGCCACCATCACTCTCTCTTGACCTGCAGATAAGGATGTACCTCTCGGCTACTGCTCTAGTACCATACATGCCACAATGTCTCCACCATGAGGGTAGTGACTATACCTTTGAAACTATAAGCAAGTCCCCAATTAAATGTTTTCTTTTATAAGAGTTGCCTTGGTCATGGTGTTTCTTCACAGCAACAGAGCACTGACTAAGGCAATGGAATCTTATGGACTTTCTCCTATT
>LZPO01035211.1:77982-82507 GCA_001675575.1 Neotoma lepida
ATGGAAATGGTTTACAAGTGCAAATCCTTGGCCTTCAGTCCAGACCTATTGAACCAGCTCCATGAAATGAGCCCACCAAATAATATTTTAATGACACCTTTAGGTAATTTTACTGACCATCAATATTTCAGCCTCAATGCAAAAACACAAGACAGCCTTGTAAAGGGGCAAATCTTCATAGAGGTAAGCTTCTTGTCCAATCTTTGATATGTAATGTTTAGTCTCCTGTGTGATTTAGCAACTTAACTTCTAAATGAAGTTATACAAGACTTTTATGCAAAATGTATATAAATGATATACCACAATATGGGTGCATATAATTATTCCAATTATGAGCAATAACAGAATAAATGTCTACTGACAAATGAAAGAGGTAGATTTTAGTAGAAAGCCTTTTGTTTTTTATTCCATTAATTTACAACTCAAATCTACTTCAGAAACGATAGTGTGAATTCTGGTTAGTGTTTTTATTTTACTAAAATAAGAAATGTCACAAGAGGAATTTTCTTAATAAGATTTATAATAGTAATAATTTATGATTTATGATCTAGGTTAGGTTCTCACATATGAGTAGCCTCATTTGATAATACAAGTTGTTTAAATTAGTTTCTTGAGAATCAGAAACCATTTTCACATAGTTTTATTGGATTCCTGGCTTTGGTTTTGAAAATGTGATTTCCTTCATTATAAAATGAGAGCATGTCATTTTATTATGAAAGGTAGTATTGATTGACTGGAAGGATTCAATGAGAAAGATCTGGCCAGCATTCAAGTATTCATTCAAAGCAACATCTCCAAGGCATTAAAATGAATATATTAATAAGTCAAGGCCATGGTTCTGTTTCAGAGATGAGATAAAATGTATCAAACATTTTATTGGCCTGTGGTCTGTATGATTGAGCATGACAGTGAATGGGAAGTGATCCACTGTCCTTGTTGTGCTATCAAAAATCCCTTCCTTGACCAACATAAAGATCTTCCCTAGTTCTTACATGACATGAAACACTTCACTGTTAATTCACCTTCATAATATACCTGCCTCTATTTCATATCTAAGAGGCCACAGAGCAAAAGAACACCCTTCCATGAACTGCAAACTAGAATTAAATTCATGAGTAAAGATAAAGGGGAAATGAAAATGTGCAGGGACCTACCTGAAAAATACAGGTAAAAAGGTTTCGATAGAAATCACCCCTAGTATTCTAAAATCCAGTAGAATGATGAATATTATGTGCAGATGATAGAATCTTCTCACCATAAACTGAAAGAATTTAGAGCTGATGTAGTTTCCAGCTTTCCAAAGCTCTGTAAAGAGAAGCCGAGCAGGGTGCTATGCAGAAAATGGAATTAAAATGAGTTGATAATTGAGAAACAGGAGGACAAGCATACTCTTTCCCATCAAATTACTTCCCTGCACTGGGATCTGAAAGATGTAATTATGTCTCTGCAGTATTGCATATATTTCTATCATAGTGTGAAGGTATTGCACTTAGCTGCCTAAATAGTTTAGTTATTATTTGACTATCACAGTACATTTTATGGATGTTTCATATTGACAGCTGCATTGGAACTAGTAATGAGGTATTCCAAAGACTTTAATTAGAATTTTATTGAAAGTAAAATCAGGGTTGTTGATTGATTGAATCTGCATTGAATTAGTAGTTAACAAAAAACAACANCAGAGATTTACACAAATATATTGTATTAAAATCATTCAACTAAAATATTGAAGTCATTTAGCCAAACTAGTGGCTTACCATCCTAAGTATTCTAGTTTTAAAGTCAATTCTTTGGACATTAGTTTGGCTTTTTAAAAAATATCATTAACAATAATTATCACATATAAATGAAAATAGCTTGCTTTAATTAGCAGCTTAACAGAAAGACTATTTAGATAGTCTCACAAAAAAGCAATTTATAGTTGTACAGTTTACCATAGAACATTTAGTGTTATTTAAGAAAGACTTTCAGTATATTCCATAGGTCAAAATAGGCGCTTCACATGTTAACTATGTTCTTACACTCAAGAACAATTTCTTGAACTACTTGGGTTCCTTTGGAAAATTTTCCTCTTTAAAAAATCTACTGTTAGTTAACTCCTGCACGNTTTTAAAATTACATAGGGATTTATTTTTTGTTATTTATTCATTCTTTCTTCAGGAGGATATTCTGTCTCACTCTATAGTCCAGATTGGCCACAAATTCAGCATAATCCTCCTGTGTGGACCTTGCATGAATAGGGATTTGCAGGTGTGAGCCAATGTACCCCGCCACTCTTTCATCCTAAATAACTCAACTTCTTACCTTGTACATTCTACAACAGTATTTCTATTTTGAAAACTAGAATTTTTATTTTATTATATAAAATATAACCTTAAGCAAAATGTTTACAAATTTTGTAAAAATTCTCAAAATTATATTCTACATATTGAAATTAAAAGTATTTTAAGCAAATGACTTTCAAAGAATGAGATTTAATTAGCACTTAGTATTTTTCAGAAGTTTCTGGTTTAAAAAGAATAGTCTACAGCCAGGATAACCTTGATTATACTGCTCAATCAAGACTTAAGTTTTTTACTGCTCTAAATAATTAAGTTGATATGCAATGTTTAAATATGCAGTATGCATTTACTGTTGTATGTTTAATATTACTGCTGATGTGAGCCTATAGGTACCAATCAGATTTTTTAGATCTAGTAACAAAATATTATTCATACAGATTAGTATTTAGATTGTGTGGAACTGAATCATGGCTTTTCCAGTGACCTAGCTACAAGGGAATACAATTTTTTTCTTTAGCTTACTTGAAAGATGGGGCATATTGATAATTTATTACTATATAATGAGGTACCACATCCTTGATGGCTTAGAATGGCTTTCATCTCACAGTGTCCAAGGCCCAGCAATATAACAATGGATTACCTGGGTCTTTTTCCAGTATTCATTTAGACTAAAAGGAACAGCTCTGAGACTGAATCTTTCATGGAGCTTAGTCAACTTTGAAGCATATTCAAGTTCTTGTTCCAGTTTAGGTTTGGAGTTTACAGGGCTGTGACTCTTAGTTCCTAGAGACAGCCCCCACTACACAGGCAATGTTAATGGGGTTATGTGCTTCAGGAGTAGCAGAAGAGGGTCACACCAACTTCTCTACTTTTTCTTGGGGTCAGGGTGAGGACCATTTTAANGGGATCACATGATAAGGTCATTACCNTATAGGATATTCTCTCTTTAGAGTTACTCCAAGTCGACTGATTAGAACTTCAATGGAATCCTGAAAATCTTTTTACCTTTGCCTTATTTCTTGGAACAGGTGATGGGTTCTATCCATACCAATTAGGCTGGATGACGCCAGCATGTCCATCAAGAGAGCAAGACTAACAGGGCAGCTTATAATTCTTCCTCTTATATTTAATGAACAACAAAACATATTTCTCTGGGTTAACTTTAAAGCATATTTATNTAAAGTATTTGGAATACTGCATGATGTCTAGTGAATATTCATTACCATATTTATTTTGACAGTAACTTTTGATTAACTAAAAAGCTGATACCATTGAGTCAGATGTAAGCTGACATGGAACTGGATATGGGAGCTTTATATTATTCACCATAGCCCATGTGTATCTTGCTGTNTGCATTCAGTTAGGTTGGGTAGGTAAATGGATTCAAGTGTCAAATTTCCATAGAATTATTATAATATTCTACATTGTCGCATGGTCTATGGTATTTCAAACATACTTTCTTCCTTAACACTTGGATAGTACATGGAATTGGAGGGAAGTAGGGCAGATTAGTTTTTCCACATACCCTACATCCATATTCTCATTGCTTAAGAGGGAGAAAAAAATTCTTCCCAAGTAACNGACTGACCATACGAATAGCACAGTGTTTCATTAACCAAAGAGAGCACACTGAAAANAGCCTTTCCTGCTACTCTGCTGTTCCTTACCCTTCATTTCCCCATAAAATATAGTCTAGAAATCAAAAATACCTCTTTTAACGGGAGTATAATAAGCAAAATGTGCTTTAATATTTTTTGCTTTGAAAGGAAAATGGCTATTTTTGTTTGTTATTTGTTTTTACTCAAGGCCTGAAGATTAAGTTTAGGTAGCAGTAGAAGATTACATGAATTTAGTGCAAGCAATGCCTGAAAATAATGCAATTACTTATTTTTCTATACTTTGTCTAATTTTCCATTTTAATTACTAGAAACTTAAAGCAAACTGGGGCATAACAAAACACAGCCCTTACTTTGTTTTCACAGTGTTACCAAAAATTTCATAGCATTTTCTCATTAGTTCTCAGAAAACACCAATAGAATCAGGTGATCACCCCTCTTTACTCTTCTGTTCCTCTTCCCTTTTTCTTTTCTTTCCTTTTCCTTCTTCTGTTTCTCTTTACTTTACATTATCTTACCTTATCTCCCTTGTCAATTCTTACCTCCGTAACATCTATATGAATTTACCCTTGGTAGAAGGGTCTATTCATGGTCCAGTTATACTGTCCTTTGCCTATTAAGTTCTTC
>LZPO01035212.1:63407-77189 GCA_001675575.1 Neotoma lepida
AGTTTGGAGGTCAGGTCTAATCACTGGACACCATGACACTGTGTGTATCAGACACACCCAGGTCTCCTGGTGTTGGGCTATCAACATTGGTCCATTGATGNAGGNGCCAAACACTGTATAAGTTGTTTCCCTNTGCAATGGGAGACATGCNTGCAGATGAGACANCAGTCCAGATGTTTTCATCCCTATAACGCTTAAGGAAGGATTTCAGGCTGTGGCCAGAACCCAACACTTCATTTGGAAGGACAGAGTAGCTCTCTACCCCTTNCATTCCTTTCCTTCCCATCAGCTGCCGCTATCCTGTGGGGAGGAGTTTCCCCCTTTGAACTGCAAAAGGCCTAGCATTTTCCCCAAAAGTTAAAGTAAGTTCTAAGTTCTTTAATTCCCATTTTCAGAGAAATGAGTTGGCATAATAACCATGTTCAATTCAGGAAAATAGTTACATATTTCACACTCTCTAAAATCCTGGATTCCAGTATTTTTAGTTTTATGTGTTTCTACGGTGAGTTTGCTATTGTTTCTGATGCTCAGTTTGCCATTGTATGTTCGGCCTGTGAGAGCTCAGTATAGGAAGACGCTATAAAATGTTTTTATGTCCTCTGCTCAGATCCTGTGTCTTCCCTGTCTGCTCCAGACAGCCGTCCCGCCTGTCCCCAATGCCAGCAGCACCTTCCTCCCGGAATACCCTCCCTTTTCTTCTAGACTGTGTTCTCAATAAAACTACAGGACTAGACTGCTTCCCTGCTGTGCCAAATCCTTGCTTAATGCACCAACTGGCAGACTAACGAGGGATTACGAAGGTTGCAAGGGTTAGTGAAGGGATATGGGCTTCTTTGGACACACTGATGGTTTCTCCTACCTTGCGTAGTAGTCATTGGGTGGAACGGCTTCTTGGAAGAACTGAAACTGGTACAGATAAAGTCCAATCAGGTGCCCAGCNGTGAAGATTGCCAGCAGGACACAGAGGCAGCCAAACAGCAATGGATCAAAAGTTCGGCACCAGGACCACCAGGTGCACAGACCCAGAAACACAAAGAAGTACACAGCGGAGGTCAAGGAGGGCAGCATCATGCCTAAGGAGAAAAAAACCACAACCATGACAAGGGGACAGGACCGGATGTTTGCTTGCCAATCAATGAGGGCACTGTTAGGAAATGATGTCAACTTCTTTCATGTCCTTTAGATACTGACCAAGATTTAAATGCTATTAATCAGAATCTGTCAATATCATCAGAGTCCCAAATGCTCCACCAATTGTAGGAAGAAGCCACACCTGGAGTAGGTAATGTTATGAGCTTCTTTAAGGCTAGTAATGAAGAAACCCCTCCCTGGCATTTGAGCTGAGGAAACACCTCCTTTTCTCACCAGCAGAGCTGAATATGCACTTCAGCGTTTTCCTCTTCTAACTTGCCCTCCAATTTACAGGAATATATGTACACTCACTCCAACTTCTCTCTATAACAGTTTTTTTTCCAAAATTTTTTAAGTTAAATTTTCTTTGATAATTTCACACTTGCACATAATGCATACTGACCACCCTCACCCCTACCCTCTCCCATCTCCCTACCGCTCTCCTCTTCCCTACAAATTTCTTTCTTACATTCATGTATATTACATTTTAAAGATTTATTTTAGTGTGTGTGCATGCATGTACGTGTGTGTGTACATGTCCTCACATGCCTATATGTGTCCATTTTAGTTTTTTTTGTGTGTGTGTGTGTGTATGTGTCCTTGCTCACATACCTGTGGTTGTCTATTTTAGTTGGGTTTTTTTTTGTGTATGTGTGTGCATGTCGTGTGTGCGTCTTCACTCACACACCTGCATGTGTTTACAGAGGTCAGAGGAAGGCATTGAATAAGTGGAACCAGTGTTATAGGTGGTTATGAGCCACTTCCACCTGATGTGTGGGTGCTAGGAACCTAACTTGGGTCCTCTGGAAGAGCAGTAAGGGCTTTTAACCACTAAGCCACCTCTCCAGCCCTCTGATTTTGCTTTATGATCCAGAGCCACTGATTTAACTAGGGCTGTTGTGTGACCATGGTATTGGACTTTTTTTCCAGCTAAGATTCATAAAAAATTACATATTGTAGACACTAAAGTCTCATTACAATTTTGCTCTACCTGATGAGGCAACTCATTTATATATGGCTTAAAGCAAATTTATCAGGGAGTTTGAACAGACTTCTCATTAAAACGTTGGGTTTTATTTGCAGAAAGTTCTACTTCCCTCTTGTTGTTGTTTCTCCTACTAAAGGGAAGTTATTTCACCTTTGTAACTTTAGTCTGAGTGAGTCCACTTTAAGAAGTTCCCAGTGCGGTAGGCAGTGGAAAGGAAGGAGGGGAAAGGTTGAGATAGCATTAGATGACAATTATGGAATAAGCAGAATGTGGCCAACATTTAAAGGAAGTTACTGTCTGTGGAAGGAGATTGCAATCTAACTTGGGAAGAAAAACTGTATATCCTGGGGAGTTAAATTAAGATTTCAAATACTCCATGATGTAAAGATAGGGTTGGCTCTGTACACACTCAAATAACTAATTGTCAACAGATCAGAGTTCAACGTTTCTGGGAAGAGAGCTAGCTCTTATTTTAATCTAAACATATAAAATGAGCTCACTTAGATGTGGAAAAGATGATTTGATAGAGATTAGCAGTCTTTTTGAAAGCCTCAGGACTAGAAATGGGCAGGAGCAAGGAGGCCAAGGTGNTTTCCCAAGTGGCTGGCTTTGCAAGGGTCACAGTGGTATGCTGAAGCCCTGGAATTCATTGTTATCTTCTGTCCCTTTAACTGTCTTTCACTGTGAACATCCTGGCCTGTGACTATCTCTGGGGGAAAGCCACTGTGGGACACACTCACCTGAGGAGCCCAGCAGGATGGTCACCACGACCTTGCCCGCCGTGGTTATCATGTTGCCAATAAACTCCTTAAGTTTGGAGGCTACAGAGGCTAGCCTGCGGAACATCTTTAGTTTTGTGCTTTCTTCTGGCTCGCCTTCCATGCCTTCTTCGCCATCTAAGTCCTCCTCATAGATCAGGGCTTCCTCTGAATCCATCTTTTCCCCTCCAGCCTGAAGAAATGAACAACAGAATGCAGCAGTTCATACCTCTGTGGACCCATGGTTCCTAATCTGTGAGTCAGTCACTGGGGTCAGCTTCACAAATCAGAAAAATGACCAGCCCCTAGGTCTCTTGGTAGTGAGTCCAAGCCACTCCAATCTGCACATCTGTACACAGGTAATATCCCCAAGCTTGGGGTCCCAGTGGCATACCATGCTTCTTATAGGTACTCTGTCCCATGTTCCCTACCTGCACCCATTCTTTTACAGGTAGAAGGAAATTGCCATGGCCATTAACATCTTCTGTGGTCTGTCTGGATTGGGTTTTTTCTCAGCTCTAGTCTGCCCTTCTGCTGGCTGGTTTTATAGAACCATTGAAGCCAACGAGGGCAGAGGTGGGGATGGGTGATGCTCAGAGCACTNGTGTCTCTCTTCCTTCTTAAGTTTATGTTTGCTAGTCTTCAGAGCATTTCCTGAGCAGGACAGTGGTCTTGGGCTGCTTGGCCAACAGTGCTGTGGCTTCCTGTTAGGTCCTTTAAGAGGATGCTACGTTGATTGGATCTTACAGAATTCAGTGCCTTGGTACTATCTTGTTAGGCATTGAGGGAAAAGCAGACAGCAGGGAAAAAAATACAAATCTCCAGGCACTATTTTTAACTGAGACTGTAAAGGGGGTTTTGACTATTTTTAAAGACTAAATAAGGATTTTTTTTCTGATTAATATCACTCTTTAAAGGGGTTGGGACTTTTTAAAGGAATCATACATAGAAGCTATCCCCAAAGACAAAAAGTGTCTGGCCAAGATGAGGGACACTGCATTTGTCCCTAGGCTGATAGGCTGCATATATTTGGCCTAGATGATGAGAGCATCTGTCTAGGGGCCAGAGAGACTCTTAGCCTGGGCTACACCTCTGGGAAGACCAGTAAAGTCTAGATTCTCTGTTCTTCATGCCACAGGTTCCTCTTCGAGATGCTCAGCTCAGAGACTCACAACACTCCTTCATGAGGTCTGGTTTTCAGTAGGCTGAGTTCACTGAGGAAGATGGGCCCTGAAGGGCTGGTGCCAAGGTAAGGCCATTCTTAGTGGCTTGGAGGATTCAAAGACATTTTGTTAGCAAGGAGGGGACAGACCATAAGGGACTTGAGTTAGCCAGTGAGTACAAAGGGCTGGAAGGTACTCTTCTACCTAACCTGATCCAATAACACATGTGCATACATATATCCATGAACATACATGCATATACCCGCATACACACATGCACACCTCCCAAACAACCATGCATATGCCTACGCACACACACACATATGCACTTGTACAATCAGGTACAAACCCATGCACAGCCATGTATGTATCTATACAGATGTGCGCACAGGCACACACACATGTACTTATACATATGCACACACACAAACATATGCACCCCTCTCTCCAACAGGATTTAATCCTGGGCTGACTAAAGTCCATACAGGTAAGCGAGATTCATCATGACATACCCATGGGTTCTGCATCTGCAGATTCAACAGCCAGATTAGTAACAGCTGGAAAAATTGAGGTTGTGTTGAATGTGCAGCCTTTTCTCTTGCCATTATCCTTAAGGACTGACATTTGGTTGGGAAGATGTGCACAGGTCCTGAGCACACACCATGCAGCTCTTATAAAAGGGACTTGAGCAAGTGAGAATTTGGGTATCTTTGGGGCTCTTAGATCAGACTTCTCATGGAGGCCAGTAGATGAGTGTATTTATATCTTTCCTGGGGCGGAAAGAGGAGCTTGCACTTATTCATAAACATGCTTTATCCATACAAGACCCAGTGTGTCCGAGAGCTCTAGTGAAGAGACTCAGTAATACATGCAGAAGCTAAGCCAGTAAACCAATGAACAAGCTAAACATCCCATAATAAGGGCTCTTCAGAGAGGTCAAGTGGGATGCTGTTGTGACCGAAGGGGGTGGCTATGGTAGATTCTGAAGTCAGAGAGACCCTCTCTGAAGAAGTGACATTTAGACTAAGATGATGAATTTAGCCTAAGATCTAAATGTCACAGAGTCACCAGCCATGTGAAAGTCTCAGGAAAGAGCATCCTGGGCAGAGGGAAGAACCATTCAAAGGCTCCATGCAAGGGAACAGAGAGAGTGACAGGAAGCAGTGTCCCCAAACCATGGCCTCTTTCCTGCCCTTCTCATTCTCAGCAGATGACTTTGCATTTTAGTTTACAGACCAGAGGTCTGCAAACTGCATGGGATCCCTCAGATGATAACCTCACTGCAGTCTGCCTGTGGGATCCCTCAGATAACCTCTCTGCGGTCTGCCTGTGATACACACTCACTCTTTTCTCCTCCTGTCCTCCAGTCACTGTGACCCATCTGCTCAGCCAGTCATTCCCTTTTGGACCTCACATCACAATGTGCCCCGTGTCATTCAGATCACCCCCAATGAACTAATTCACCCCGCTGTCTAATCTTAGAATAATGTCTCCCTCCCACCTGTATTTGCCTCCCAAGGTGAAGCTCTTGGTAAGATTTAGCCAGACTCCATCCACGTCTCCAAACATAATTTTAATTATGCTCTTTAATCGGCTCTAACTGGACTTTATCCTCTCACCCATCTCTCTAAATAAGGAGTACGGTACAGCGTGTTTTACACAGTAATTCTGGTTGCTGCCTGGGAATAAACGGATGGACGTTGGAAGGTGTGAGGGATAAAGTTGCCTTTGAGGTTGTCTTGTTGCATGAGTGGATGTCCATGGCCCAGGCCACAGAACTCATTGGGAAATGTGAGGCGGGACTGGGGCGGGGGTGGGCGTGGGACAGGGGAGAGTGAGAGGCAGCCTTGTTTGTTTGTCTTTAATGAAGAGAAGGGACATCTAGGAAGAAAGTAAATGGTCCTCAAGACACCATCCCTTTTAGTTTCTGCACCTGAGGTGGCATGTCTCACAGGCTGTCCTTTCCCATCGATTTTGACAAAGACATAGAACTACTTTTGATAGGACCTGAGCATCCATATTTCTTACCCTCAACACCATATAACTCCATCTAAGGGCATAAAACCCAAGACTATCTGGGGAACATCAGGCCAAGAGCTTGCCAGACTCCACCTCAGACTCACTGAATTAGAATCTGGAAGTTCCTGGCAGGGACGATCAAAGGCTCTCTCATAGCAATTCTAGACAGCCATCTTGGCTCCATATCCTGGTTGTTTGGAAGCCACTGGCAAGGATGTTCGACAGCACAAACCCTTTTTTAAGATTCCATTCTCTGCAAAATACATTGAAGAAATGTGTCTCTGGTACTTCCTCGGGTGCCACTGAAGCCTTNAACCCCAAACCTGAGCTTCGGCTGCAGCTGNACCCCTTCATCTTCTCTGTAGTGAGAAGCAAGCTTTCAAGGGCATTTCTATGGATGTCTATCAAAGTCGCATGGAATGAGCCAAAAGGCCTGAGAGTCAAAGGGAACATTTTCCCAAGTGTCACCCTTGTTTATGCATTATTTACTTTTTAAAGTTAACAATTTATCTTAACAAAATGGGTTCATCCCACAGAAGAGTCCACAGATGGGAGGGGGAGTGCTGGGACTCATCGCAGAGGACAAATAATCTCCCTTGTCATGGCCAGGAGGGAGGCAAGGGCAGAGTGGCTGGAGTGCCATCACGTATGCTATGTCAGTGGCAACACTTTACACATAAAACTTTTTATTCTGTTGCTGGCCTTGCTTGGGGAACATTATTTTCCCACTTAATTTAAGAGCAGTGTAAGTCTCCTATCTCATTTGGAAAGTGGGTGCAGATGTTGCTTGCAATCCTCTCCAAAGAGCTCTGGCAGTTTACTCAAGACAGGAGGACAACTGAGGTACAGGACAGGGGCCAGTCAGGCGGCAGAGGATCTGTNGCAGTCTACGGATATTTCTACTCCCNACTCAGTACCTCGGGAACATTTCTGACACTGGGAGAGAAAGATTTCCAGGTTAAACTANCAAGTTAGAGAGGGCAATGGCCTCTAAGAATGACATAACATTATTTGAAAGAGAAATGAAGAATGGAGATGGACTAAATCAGATTGGCCATTTATTTTAAAGGGATTTTCCTTTAAGAAACCACTTACTAGAGCACCATAAAACCAAATCAGTCTTTGGGTACGTANACAGGTATCCTTCCACACACACCATGAGAACCACTCAGTGTATCTTTGGTGTCAGGTATTATTACTGACTGCCTTGCCTAGTCCCTCTCCTGGAGATCTGCCAANTATAGCTCTAAATGCAAACCTCAGGACACTGAGAGATGATAGCAAAAGCAGCACTTTGAGAATACATGATTCCTTCTATATACCCATATAACCCATATATATAACCCTTCTATATAACCCATATAACAACTTGTGGTCTAAAATGCAAACCAAGTAAACATCTTTTGGTCTTAGTTATGAATGTGTCACAAGGCAAAGCAGAGCTGGGTCTGCTTTGGAGCCAACAGATTTCCTTTAGTCCCCATCTGTGTACACACACACACACATACACACACACACACACACACACACACACCTCCCTGTCCTCAGTGCCTCCATCCATCGACCCATCTATCAATTCCTTATTCTACCAACCACCTTGTTACCATGCCCTGNAGTTATGAATGTGTCACAAGGCAAAGCAGAGCTGGGTCTGCTTTGGAGCCAACAGATTTCCTTTAGTCCCCATCTGTGTACACACACACACACACACACACACACACACACACACACACCCCTCCCTGTCCTCAGTGCCTCCATCCATTGACCCATCTATCAATTCCTTATTCTACCAACCACCTTGTTACCATGCCCTGTGTTATATGTTGCAGGGGATGCAGAAAAGAACCTGCTATGAGACACTCAGTAGTTGTGTGTGTGTGTGTGTGTGTGTGTGTCAGGGGGAACCAAGTAGTTAAAACTTTATAAAATTGGAATATAAGATCCTGTGGTTAATGAGAGGAAAGAGGATTCACTGCCTGAGACATCTGGNGGACNTGATTAGAAAGAACCAATTCTTGAGGAGCAAAGCAGAAAGCAAAAGCCAATGCTTGTTAGATATTATGCATACAACATGCTGGCACACAGTAAAGGGTATGATAAGTGAATGTGACTTTGGGACAAGCATCTTCATCTTCATCCCCAGCAGAGCAANCATTCAACATAGACTGCTTACATCTAGGTCCATCCTACCACGAGTCAAAGCCCTAAGTATGGGAAGACACAAGTCTGTGCAACCAGTTCTGGCCCGAGGCTTGCCTTGGGTGCTTGGCTCCTGCTGCCTATGCTCCGGACCACTCTGCCCAAGGTTCCATGTGAGCATGCCACACTCTGAGGCTCAGAGGACTGGGAGTTTCCCAAATTCCTGAATGTGACCTTCAGGAGCTGTAAAAAGAGTCTCCTGCTGTACCACCAGGAGTGGCAGCATTGTGTGTCTGGAACAGCCACAGACAGGACATTTCTCTCACTACAAGTCACTGGGTGTGAGGTTTGCAGGTGCCTGGGCAGCTGCCCAACTTCTTGCCACTCAGAACAGTTCCACATGGCAAATGTCTGCTAGAAAACCCAGGGCCTAGGAAATTTAAAACCAGTGACTTTGGATTAAATCTCAGGTTAGAAATGANCAAATGCCAAGTGTCTAATTAGAAGGTGCCAGGAGAATGATTGATTTCTCCTATTCTTTGTTTCTTGCTCTGAAAAAAAAAAGCATGCTCCAAACTTTTCTGGTGAAGGCACAGCTCAGGTGAACATTCTGTCTGCCAAACTTCTAGTGTCACAGTAGTCTGAGTAATGATGGGTGCTAGAAAGCAAAGTGCAAATTTTGAGTTTAGGGGTGAATTTATAAAACACATTAGCAGGAGCTTAGAGATGTATTCTAAATTTTCAGCAGCTTTTGCTGGGATATAATTTATTCCTTTATTCCTTCCTTCCTTCCTTCCTCCCTCCCTTCCTTCCTTCCCTCCCTTTTTCCTTCCTTCCTTCCTTTCTTCTTTCTTTCCTTTCTGTTTTTTTCCCCTTTTTGAGACAAGGTCTCATGTAGCTGAGGCTGGCCTTGAACTCCTCCTGATCCTCCTGCCTCCACCTCCCAAGTGCTGGTATTACAGGCATGTACCACCACACATGCCTGACTGGAATATTCATTCATACTCTATAAATTTTATTTATTAAATAAGACTCTTTACACAGGCCAAATTATGATTGCACTATCTATTTGAAAAAGCTTCTGTCAGAGCATTATCTGAAAATATTATTTGTGTAAAAGCAGGGTCTCAAACCTTATGAAATATGGAGAAATAACTACAGAAATAAACAGGTAGGTGTATTTTAGTGATGCCATATGCTGTCTCATTGCATAGATAAGCTTTTCTATACAATTTGCTTTGCATGATGCAACTCTTACTTTTTAAGATTCCAGAGTAAGAATCTTTCTCCCAGTGATGATTAGCAGATCTGCTTTTGAATAAAAATGAACACACAAACAAGACCTCAGACACCTCCCCTCAGGGAGCCTTTCCTGCATGTGAGGAGTCTGACCTCTAAGCCAGGCCCAGAGAACACACCACACCTCCACTTCCCCAGCAATCTCTTAGGAGAACCCCTGGATGGGCGAATGCTTCCAAACAGCAAATGTCAACCTCATCAGTGGATCAAGAAAGACCTAACTGCTTCTTGGAAACGGGGCTGTGTTTGAAAAGGAATTCTCCCAGGCACCAGGAGATTAATCTCGCCATTTCTCCACAGAGAAAAATATGGAAAAAAACAACACCAGCAAACATTATTCTTTTACATCTTCAGAACTAAACATTTTAGAGTGCAAAAGCCAAGATTTGGAAGTAGCAGGAAGTATGCAGGGCCCTTCAGAAGTGAAATAAATTTCTCTGCTTACTTTGGCTATGTGATGCAATTCCTCTCAGACTGACTCCAGAGTGTCAAGTCAGAAGTACTTCCCTGATGGCGAATTCTCCAGGATTCACTCACCACCCTTCCCTCGGCCTACCCATTTGGCTGGAATGTGCTGAGAGAATGAGCATTAGTATCTGAATAGTCCCAAACAAATTCAACTGAAATAGAAAAGAACCCCCTAATAATTGACACAAGTAGTATTCTCTTAAGGGCTGTTTGTGATATCCACCGTGTTATCTTTGAATAAAAGGGATTAACAATATATATGCCTTGCATATCTATTCAAATCAACTTCAAACAGGACAGAGTTGTCACAGGGTGAAAATGGGGTGAGACCAGGATGGAAGTGTGACCTTAGAATTAATACTCATGTTTGTCTTATTCTCTCTTCTTTATCAGAGGTACCCTACCCTTAACTACAGCCCACCCCTGCATTGATGGCTGCATGTGGTCCTCATTCTACAGAAACAGCATCTGTTCATGACTTTTAAACTCATCCATGTTGAGTTATTAGTGGCACAGAGGGATTTTTTTTTACTTGTCTACTGAGTTATACCTCCAGTCTACTAATCCCACTTTATAAAGACAACAATTGTCTCCAATATTACTCAGCCAGTGTGTGTTAGCCTCCTTGTCTACTCTCAAAGGCCAGTTTCCAACAAATATCCCTTAGGCCCCATGTACAGTGGGAGAGCACCAAAACACAGTCTTGTCTTTACAGATGACAATAAAGAAAATCCTAACTGTGCAAAATGTCAGTTAACACTCTTACTGCCACAAACTAGGATGCCTTTGGCCAATGATTATTTAATCAAAACATTTTCAGAACTCTAAAATTCTAAAATATTAGTGCAATATAAAAACATACACTATCAACATTCCCTCTTAAAATCACACCATCAACAGGAAGAAAAATGTTTCCCAGTTATATCTGGTTTCAGGTCTGTAGACTTGAACAGGAGGCTTGGTTAGTAGCCGTCCTGCTATAATTACTTTTTACACTTTGTATCTTTTTTTGCCCTAACATATCAGAATATAGATTGATTGCTATCTTTAATTTATAAGATTTTAGGCATAATATAAATTCTAATTTTCCTATTATAGGATTATATTTCCTCCATATTAGTTTGTTTTGAAACAGCATTTGTGGTGATTTTCTGCTTATTTGTGAAGTAGATAAACCCTTCATCATAACTGAGGGTTCTCCTTCTTTGATGCATGCATGGTGAATATTCCTAATACATGCAACTCCTGATGCATGCATGGTGAATATTCCTAATACATGCAACTCCTGATGCATGTGTGGTGAATGTTCCTAATACATGCAACTCCTGATGCATGCATGGTGAATGTTCCTAATATATGCCAAACTTCCTGCCAGATTTTATGACTAAATCATCTGGTAGATACCGTGTACAAACCATGTACTCCTGAGTAGCTCTTTTCTTTGGAAGTTTTATCTTTTTATCTAAAACTGTCAACTACTTCTTTAAATTGGTGTCACTGCCCGGACAACGTACAGTCTTTAGAACATGGCTGTGCTCTGGTGTGGGTCAGGAGNGAGTGTGGTGGGACATGTGGCCTGTATCTACCTGAGACACAACCTTTAACATGGTCCTCACCTAACACGTGCCCCTGAAACTTCTTCATTCATTATATATTTTAAAACATTCTCTTACTTTTCCTAAGTAAAATCTTTTCCCCTTCTGGAGCACTGTAAAATTGCTTGACTCAAATATTCTGAGCTAACACAAAAAGTTGGAGGGTAAAGTACACAGTTACACAGCCACACCTCAGGGTGAAACTGCATGGACTGGAGAGTTCAGGGGATGATGGAGCAATTAGGACCATTTTTCTTCAAAAGTTTCTGTGTACTGCTTCTCAAAATATTCTGCAATAGTGAGCTGTGGAGCCAGTTGGTTGTAATGCCAGGGATAACATTTTAGGCTTGGCCACCTGATACAACACTAAGGCACAGTAAGGCCAGATGGTCATCTGAGGTGAGGAAAGCTCAAGCAGACTGTTCCTAACTCCACTGTGAGGCCCTCATGAAAGACAGCATTCACATGTCCATTACCTGTGTCTTTATCATGAAGGTGTGGGTGTGAGTGTGTCTGCCCGGCAGAATCACCCAGGCTACTCTGTACAGCAACAATGCTCACTTGGGCCTCGCGCACAGGGAGCCTCACAGTGCTCTGCATACCGACTCCACACAGTCTCAGAGGGGAGGTGCTGGAGACTGAAGAAGAAAGATGTCAATAGTCACACTTACCAATTCTTCATTTTCACAATCAGAATTAAATTGGGCTACTTCTTCTGTGTCTGGTTTCTTAACAATGTTTCTGCAGACCAGCCAGATGGTCAGGCTTGCAATGAACATCCCGATGTCAGGCACAAACACCCTGATGCCGTTGCCAGCATCAGCTCCCTTCAAGCTATGGAGGGAAGAAGACAGAGGAAGTTAGCTGTATGTATCTGTATGGTTAATCATCTTATTGCACACTTCAGTCTTCTTAGGGATTTAAAATCAGAGATGCTCATATCAGCCTAATGATTACCAGAAAGCTCTGCACTGACTTCAGAGTCTTCTCAAATCTACTAANGTGTGCNCAGATACCAAAGTTTACTGAGGGTTTTAGAGCTACAAGGAATAGAGGAGCTTTGGTGGTGCAATCAACCCAAATGGACCACTCCAAGCATGCAAATAAATCACACTGATGTTACACATATGCACCATGATGCCTTTGTTAGTCATCAGGATAAAGCCATTTAAAACCAATATGCAGTAACTGCTAGAAGACAGTGTATTGTAAATATAAGTCAAAGCCAGAGGGAAAATAGAAGAAACACTCCAAGAATCTTCTAATCCAAAATCTTGTAATTATTTTTGTGCTTAACTGATTTTTGTCTTCCACATTGCTCTAAGAATGGTTGATCCAGTGTGTTTGTTATTATTTTTTAATCATAGAGAAATGATGTTCAACTGAGCAGGAGGAGATTTAGGGTCAAGCCCAAGCCTGACAAGAGGCAGCTGCTTTGCAAATTCCCACAATCTCCTACTCTTTTTCTGTGCCAAAGACATTACAGCACTTGCCTTCCTTATCACATTTCAGTGAAATGAGATACTAAGTCATGACTTCAGAAAAATAAACATGGATACATACGTATCAAATAATGTGGATTGGGTTTTGTAANATATAAAACTCTTTTTCACCAAAGTCTTATATTTTGANACAGCAATATTAACTGGTATTCAATACTCTTCATGCTNACACGGCATGTGTGGTCGTAACTGAGATTCTGAAACAGATAGGCTGTAGATATAANAAGGGGCTTCAGTTGGAAGAGGAGGAAGAATCCGTCTAGGAGGGCCATCCAGATGCTATGACCTTGGCACATGTCCAAGGGCAGCAANTACAGGACTAGAAGGTGGCATACTGAGATGCTGGCTCAGGGGGCTAAAATGTGTCTAGAAAAGCCCACACTGTTCTGTAAAACAACTGAGGTCAACAGCCACTGACAAACTTGCCACACTGTTTCACACAGGCCAGGCTAGCCTTCCAGTGGAATGGATGATAAGAGCAATATACTCCCATCACTATGCAGGCATGTCACACACTAGACTAGGAACACATCCTACTGTGTTCTGATCACCAAACTGTTAGGGGAGAAAGTATGTTAGGAGAACTAATGAAATGACTAGAGATCCAAGAGGAGGGCCAGTGTGTTACAAGCAGAGAAGCCAATAGAGCAAGTGTTATGTTCAGTGGAGTTATTAAAAGTGGAAGTTTCCCCCAACTTGGCCATCTTGATCCCTATGTTC
>LZPO01035213.1:30332-42793 GCA_001675575.1 Neotoma lepida
AGGAAAGAGCTGAACAAATGAGATTAGATTCAGGGATCTTGTTTTAAAAAGAAAAAAGAGGGATATATAAATAGGATAAAAGGGTAGATTATTGAATCTACTTTTAAACCAAAAAAGCAACTACTTGTTTTTTTGTTTGTTTGTTTTTTAAGATTTATTTATTATGTANACAGAAGAGGTCNCCAGATCTCATTACAGATGGTTGTGAGCCACCATGTGGTTGCTGGGAATTGAACTCAGGACCTCTGGAAGAACAGTCAGTGCTCTTAACCTCTGAGCCACCTCTCCAGCCCCCACAACTACTTGTTTTAAGTATTTTACATTGGCTTGAATTTTTGCATATTGATATAAATTTGAGGTTATTTTTGTTATACTATATATATGTTATAGAAATGATAGGCTAAAAAGGTAGACTATTGAGTCTACTTTTACACCAAAACAGCAACTACTAGTTTTAAATATTTTACATTGNTATGAATTCTTGTNTNTTGATACAAATTTAAGGTTATTTTA
This sequence comes from Neotoma lepida, assembly GCA_001675575.1. NCBI lineage: Eukaryota > Metazoa > Chordata > Mammalia > Rodentia > Cricetidae > Neotoma > Neotoma lepida. The sequence goes on from LZPO01035213.1 coordinate 30,846, forward strand.
TTTNGAACATACTGTGCATACATTTCTACTCTTGTTCAAGNCATTGTATCTTTACAGCTCATTTAGCAATGTAATATAAATTTCTAGTCCATGAAAGTTATTATTACAAACTATTTAGGATAATAAAGAAATGCAGATTAGTAGTTAGTCACCTATTCTGATCAACTTGTAGTCAGGTTAGATATGTTTTCAAGGTCAAACAGATTATTTTAGATAGACAAGTGGTCTTCAAACACTTGAGAGATCTACAGAATATGGCATTTAAGATGTTNTAATAACACAAGTTTATTGTTTTTATGACGGTGAGACATGTCAGCTACTGGCAGCACCAATCTACTTCAAAGAAGATGGGGAGCATCGAAGAAACTCCACATGGAGTTCACTTTCTTTGTGGCAAGTGTTAGCCATTGGGCAAGAAAGTGCCCTTCCTTTGCCTTGACTGCTGACAGTATGCTATACATATTGGACAAGCACGACAGAAAAGAAAGTGACTACAGAACTTTACCAAGACAAGGTTGGACAGTCCTTCAAAAATCCTGCTTCACATATAAGTCTGTCAGCTATCCTAGACCTGTAGGCCAAAGATGGATGCCACAACATTGCAGAGGACCCTTGGGTGTTTGTCTAGGCAGTCAACTGTTTCTGTCATTTCTTATTTTTGAAAGTTGTTTGCTCTGTACTTCCTGCCTACTCAGGTAATATTATATCATTCTCAGGTCTCTGATGGAGTTAAAGATTTTATAATTATAGTTTTCCTTTTTAACAAATTCAGAAAATACACTCACAAAAGAAGTATAAAGTATATAAGTTTGAGAGACATCAAAAGATAGTTTTGGGTTGGTAATACAATTTAGGATAGAAAATGAATTAGGTACAACACTTTGGAATCACCAAGATAGGATAGATAATAGAGTATTTTCTCTGAATTTGTCAAATGCTAATGGACTAGACATNGTTAATGGAATTATTACCTGTATATATTTGTATATTGTTATTGTATTTATTGTATGTAGTTTTCCTATGTTAGTTAAAACCTTTTCTGTTTTTTTAGACAAAAAGGTGGAAATGTCTGATATTTAGTTTATGTTCTGACAAATATAGCTTACTTGGATATCAGAGGCCCAAGCTAGCCACTAGTTAACCATAGAGGGCAGGCAGTGATGGCAAATGCCTTTAATTCCAGCACTTGGGAAGAGAAAGCAGGAAGATCAGGAGTTCAAGNCCACCCTGAGCTATATGAAATTGAGCCAGTCTAAAAGAGAAACAGAGATGGCTGGTGGTTGTGCATGCCTTTAATCCCAGCACTAGGGAGGTAGAGACAAGAAAATAAGGTGGTGGAGACAGGATCTCAGCCCCATTCAGTCTGAGGATTTGTAGAGGTGAGAAGTTTCTAGTGGCTGCTGCTCTGCTTCTCTGATCTTTCTGCTTTCATCCTCCATATCTGACTCTGGGGTTTTATTGATAAGATTAATTAGGCTCATGCTTCATATAAAGACTACTACTGTACCTTTATGAATATCTTGCCACCCTGCTGATTGTTTTGTAATTCATGTTTGTTATAGTCAAGGTTATAATTGCTGTGATAAAACACCATGGCCAAAAGCAAGCTGTGGAGGAAAGGATTTATTTGGCTTAAACTTCCACATCATAGTCCATCATTGAAGGAAGTCAGGACAGGAACTCAAACAGGAAAGGAACCTAGAAGCAGGAGCTGATACAGAGGCCATGAAGGGGTTCTGCTTACTGGCTTGCTTATCATGGCTGGCTCAGCTTGCTTTCTTATAGAACAAAAGATCACCAATCAGTCCAAGGATGGTACCACCCACAACAGGCTAGTCCTTGAGCCANCAATCACTAATTAGGAAAATAACCTACAACCAGATCTTATGGAGGCATTTTCTCAATTGAGGTTCCCTCCTTTCAGATAACTTTAGCTTGTGTCNAGTTNATATAAAATTATCTGACCCAATNATCAAATGTGTGGGAAAGGGNGAACACTCAAGGCCTCTCCAAAAACTAACACTNGTGAAGAAATTTGCTTTCTCAAAGAAATACNAAAAAGACATCTCATCCAATCACTGAAGTGGAACCTCAAGTAGGAANCACTTTGTGAATAGCATAATAACTGCTATATCTATGTAGCTTCATCTCTGCTCTTTTATAGACAACATCTGAGCACCGTGCCTTGCCTTATCATTAGTCACCAGAACCCAAAGCTAGGAGAAGAAATATGCTGATAGTGGAAAAAAGCAAGAATGCTTGGAATCTTCCAAACATTTTTTGNACTTTTCTAATCTTCACTGGCCCTAAAGTTCTTTAGATAGTAAGGATCCTGCTTTCGTTTTATGCAAATTATTCAGAACAACTCTAACCTGGANCCATAATGAGAAAATGGTAATCAGACTGTAACATTTAAGCTAACTTACAATAGAACTGTTTAGTGTTAAAAACAGTGACACAAAGACAAATAAATATGGTATGGAATATGGGGGGGCGTCAAGAGAAATATTCATTGCAAAGGTCTTTCACATCATTGATTGTGTTTATTGTTTCTTTGCTTTTGTTTATTCTGAGATAGTTATGAATGGGATTGTTTCCTGATTTCTTTTTCAGCATGTTTGTTATTGATATATAGGAAATCTACTAATTTTTGTGTGTTAATTTTCTATCCTGCCACTATGCTGAAAGTGTTTATCACCTGTAAGAGCTTTCTGTAAATAGTTTTTAAAGTAGTTTATGTGTAGAAGGCTATTATCTGCAAATAAATATTTTTTTACTTCTTTTCCTACTGTTTTCCTTTTTGTTTCTATCCCTTGTCATTTCTCTAAAACTTCAAACAAAAAACTGAATAAAAGTAGGAAAAGCTGACACATTAACTCCAACTTTTTTCAAATTATTACATGAAAATGTAAGTGGAAAAAAATGCTACCTTTCTTTTTTAAAGCCAGTATTACTCAGATATCAAAACAAGATAAAGATAGGCATACAACAAAAATTCAACAACATTGTCTCTCTAATGAAGATAGAAACCAAAATTCTCAATAAAATACTTGCCAACTAAAATGCAAATATGCATGAAAAAGATAATTCAGATACATATGAGATTCTAAAAAAATATTAGAATATTAAAGAGGCTTCATTCCATAGATGTAAGGCTACTTTGTTCCATGGAAATAAATAAATAAAACCTATCACATAAAGAAATTCAAATGCAGAAATCATANGATAATCTCAATATATTCAGGAAAGGCTTTTTGACAAAATTTATTNCTTTGTGGAAAAAAAAGCTGAAGAGACTAGGAATAGAAGGGACACACATCAATATAATTAAAGATATACACTAAACCTACTATTTACATTAAAGTAAAGGAAAATACTTAAAAGCATTTCTACTAAAATCCAGAATAAGAAAAGAGTGTCTNCTTTCCTCTTATATAGCAAACTGCCTTTGTTTTTTGCTCAGAAAACTGCTATTTGCACTAAATTAAGTCCCAATAGGAATTTATGGCAAACATAGAACCTTGTGTGGTAATTGAGCCAGGAATGAAAGGTCAAGCTCCAGGGTATTTTCTGTACCTCACTGGCATCATACCATTTTCCATTTTCCCTTTTATATTATTTCTACTTTCTCTCTCTCTGTCTCTCTGTCTCTCTGTCTCTCTGTCTCTCTGTCTCTCCTCTCTCTCTGTCTCTCCTCTGTCTCTGTCTCTCTCTGTCTCTCTCTCTCTCTCTACTGGCCATATTTTGTCTTTTGTATAATTGGTAGAAAATGCTAGGCCAAGATGCTTGTGTCTACCTGCTAGCTCCAAAGCTCAGTAGTAGGTAATCTGATCCTCTATTAATAATTCAGACTTCTAAGAAGAACAATCAGTTTAGCTTATCTTGAGTCAGCCTATGGAAGAGAAACACTTGCTGAGGAAAAGCNCACAGAGCAGGTAAATTAACTGATTCAGGATCCTCAACAAGAGCAATTTTGTGTGGATCTGACAATATGTGGTCAAACCAAAATCTTTAGTATTGCAGAAATAAAATATTAGAATGAATTTATATTTCCTAGAGATTTTGTAATTAGAGAATTGGACTTTATAAGTGAAAAGAGTTTTAGATTATTAACTTTAAATTTTTAGTGAGTTCAATTAGATTTCCAATATAGTTTAAGCAGCTTCAAAAGCTGTAGAATTATGAACTGCAAAAATATTACATCACCATTATCATACATTCAAGAATGTGTTTTATGTTAGTGAGTTTTCTGAGTAGAGTTTAAGGATCATCATCTTTTTGTANCATATATTGATAAGTGAATATGTGTTTTTAGTTTACCTTTTCAGATNATATTGTCATAAGACTGCTGCCTCACATTTAACCTGTGAAATCTGGTTTGATTAAATAGCCAGATTAGGCAATGGATTCTAATTATGAAGAAGGTCTTATAAGCTCTGACTTGGCCAGATATACAATCTTCATTAACATATCTTAATCTTATAGTATGCAATATTCTCAGGATTCCTCTAGAGAAAATAATTTGGTATCCATGAATAATAACTGAGGGTTTTTAGTGACTTTATTTCTCACTTTCTTGCTGCTATGATAAAGTATCATGACCAAAGCAAATCAGAGAAGAAAGTCTATTTGGACTTATGATTTCAGAGGAGGAGTCCATAATGGTAAGGTAGGCATGGCAGCAGACCACCTGTGTGGGAAGCTGCGAGAGCCCATCTTCAACTACAAACACAGAGCTAAAGGAGTGAACTGGAAGTGGGCAGAGACTATAGATACTNAAATCTAGTTCTAGTGATGTGCTTCCTCCAGCAAGCCTGTACCAATTCACAAATCAGCACCAACCAAGCAGTGACCAAGTTTTCAAATACNTGGGCCTATGGGAACATTTCCCANTTAAACCACTGCCTGCGTCTTCATACTCATANTTGCATCGTCATCCTGCATCTTCAGCTCACACAGAATTCAAATGCCTATTGTATCTAGCAATCCCAAAGGAGAACAATCCATATTGGTGAGGAACTGAATACTCANAGTGTTATTTCTGAATAAATGCTATATTTATATGGGTAGAACACCTCCAGTAGTCTTAATAACAGTGGGACAAATTTGAGTGTTTAGAAAGCTGATGCTCCTTGAAAATATGAAAATACTTACTTGCTTTATACCATTGCAAACTATATGAATAATAATGATTTTTATGAAGGCAAGGAGGCTTTACAGTTTATTAAACAATGACATTCACAATTTAAACATATGACAACAAATAAGAGAAATTTTATCTGGTCTCCNAATATATATGATGGGATTCTGGTACACTGAAATAAACATTTGATTCATATTACCTGTGTTCTATTTTTCCCTCTCTGTTAAGNTTTTTCTTTCATATCTCCTTCAGGGATTCCTTTCTACTTTTCTGGATGGTACAGAAACATCAAATTAAGCAGGTAAAACTAAAATTTCAAAACTAAGATTGACAAGTGTGTAAGAACATGTTATTTTTATCTCTCTGGTTCTTGCTTACTTAAGTCAACAAAATGTTTTGCAGATCCATCCATCCACCTAAAAATTTTATAATTTCACNNTTCTTTANAGCTGAAAACTCCACTGTCCAACAGTTTATGGACATCTNAGCTGTTTCTATGTCCTAGCTGTTGGGAATAGAGCAGCTATGAACATGGATGAGCATTTAACTCTATTTTAAGACCTCAGTCCTTACAGTATATGCTCAGGGGTAGTATATAACTACTATATTTGGGTCATAACAAAGGTATACTTTTACTTTCCCAAGAAACTACCACAATCAGTTTCACAGTGAATGAACTAATCTACACTGCCATCAAAGTGCATGAGTATTCCCCATTCCCACACCAAGGATATTTGAAAAACCCATATGGAAATGCTGTTTTATTGAGTTCATATATATATTCATATAAGTGAATTTAGTTTGAAGTTGCCCTACTCAGTTCATTACCATTGAAGTCAAATAAAAAGCCCACTGCCACATTTGAGATTCTCCCCCTCCAGTTGTTGGTCAACAGTGTCTTATAGATCCACCAAACAAATACAGGCTATTGCCACTGTTCCTGATTGTCCACAAGAACTTAATGATGTGACTCTATTGCTGAAGAATTTACACTTATTAGGCAGAGAACAAAGAAAAAGAAAATGGTACTGACCAATAAGTTTCCATTCTCTTGTCATTCTTTCATGGTTCCAGGGAGTATTATAAAGACTGCTGGGGGAGAAAAAAATGATCAAGAGTCATACTTAACTGTAAGCTACAGTAGTGATCAGCATGGCAAAACATGGGTACAATAACAGTATACATGTAATGGTAGTAATCAACTGCTTTATGATTTCTTTAAAGGCCCACTCCAAAGGAGACACATATGTGGTACTGCAAATCTGTNCAAGAATCTATGGCTGGGGAACTTGCAGNACCCAGAGATAAATCTATTATTATTATCTTACACTCTTAGTGTTTCTATTACTGTGAAGAGACACCATNACTGTGGTGGTATTTTATCTATGTCCCCCAATAAAATTTATCTGAAGATCAGAGGAACAAGGTCAGCCACTAGCCTTGCAAAACTAGCACACACCCTTAATCCTATCTCTTAGCAAGCAGGGTCTATCTGGATCCCTGTGAGTTCCAGGTTACACTAGGAACAGTCAAGCATGGAGACACACACCTTTAATCCCAGCATCAACCATGGAATTCTGGAGGTCTATACAGACAGGCAGGAAGTAACAGATGGGCGACAGTAGGAAGTGATGTAGCTAGGCTGAAAGAGCCAATGGGAGAACAGAACAGAAAGGGATATAGATGTGGAGGTATAAAGAATAGGGACACTCTCCATTTTGGGAGTGGTGGTGGCAGTCTAAGGTGAGGCTGGTAGCTGTTCCTAATTCTTCTGATCTCTGTCAGACTTTCACCCCTATCTCTGCCTCTGTGTTTTATTTAGCAAGACCATTTAGAAAATCTGTCTCACATCATGACCTTAGCAAGTCTTATAAAGTAAAATGTTTAATTGNGACTGGGTTACAAGTTCAAACATTTAGTCCATTATCATCAGGAAAGGAAGCACAGCAGCTCACAGGCAGACATAGTGCTGGAGAAGGAGCTGAGAGTTCTACATCAGGATGAGCAGGCAGNAGGATGAGATACACTGGGCCTGCCTTGTGCTGTGAAACCTCAAAGTCCACCCCAAGCGACACACTTTTTTCAACAAGGCCACACCTAATCCAAAAATGCCACACTTCCTAATAGTGCCACTCCCTTGTGACCAATCATTCAAATATATGAGTCTTTTGGGGCCGTTCCTTTTCAAGCCAACACATTGTACTCTCTAGCCTCCATAGGCAATATCATATATCATAATGCAAAAAAAAAAAATGCATTTAGCCCAACTTCAAAAGTCCCAAAGTCTATAACAGTCTCAACATTGTTTAACAGTCCAAAGTCCACAATCTTTTCTGAGACTCATGGCAATCTATTAACTGTTATCCCTGTAAAATCAAAATGAAAAGACAAATCACTTACTTCCCACAAACAACAGAACAGGATATTCATTACCATTCCAATAGGGAGGAAATACTGAACCCAAAGCAAGGCTGAAAATCACCTGGGCAAACTCCAAGTTCTGATTTACCATGTCTGATGTCAAAACACTCTTCAGCTCTCCAACTCTGACCAGCTTTGTTAACTGCAGCACACTTCTCTCTCTTAGGCTGGTTCCACTCCATGTCAGCAGCTCTCCTCAGCAGCTATTCCAAGATTATGGATCTCCGAAGTCTTGGGGTCTCCAAGGCAACCCAGACTTCACCATTCTAGACTCATACAATGACCTCTCTAGACCTCCATTCAGGGATACCCCTGACACATGCCTGGCCTCAGTAGCTTTCCTTAGCATTGGAAGGAGACTCTGTAACCCCTTTCTTCTATCCTTGACTCTAAAGCCAGAACCGTTTGCTGGGGCTGGAACACGGCCCTCTTATTCAATTACGTCTTCACCAGTTTTCTGTTTTCAATATTTTCCTTTGTTACCTAAGCTTGGCTGTCTTGAAACTCANTTTATAAATCAAGCTGTCCTCACACTCAGAGCTCTTCCAGCCTCTGCATTCTGAGTGCTGGGATTAGTATGCACCACCATGGGAGTCTCTAAGATTTTCTTTAATTCCTTTTCATAAGTGGGAAGCTTAGCCCAATGGGGTCTTTCTCTGAGGTCATCATTCCCTTTATTCCACTTAGAATGAAGTTTTCCCTTAATCTGTTTATACTTCTTACTCTCTTTTCTCCTCAAACTGTAGAGTTTGTGATTTTTCTTGCTCAGGTTTCTCCTTTTCATTATAAATCTACAGAAGTGTGGTCACTAATAACCACACAAGACAGTCAATGCTAAGCTGTCTGAATATCTACTCTGCCAAAGCTGTTAACCCATAACTCTTCAATTTAGCTTTATCAAATCTTTTGGCAAAGAGCAGAGTGNAGCTACATTCTTCATAAAAATATCACAAGAATTATCTTCAGTTTACATATTAATATTCTTCTCCTCTGAAACCTCTTGTGCTGTCCCCGTTAAAATCACCTTCAGCACCACTCTCTTCCATGCTCCTACTAGTATGTGCCATTAAGCCCTCACTTAAAATTTTCAGCTGCCTTCCCAATCCAAGGGCCCAAAGTCTACATTACTCTAAACAAAAGCACAGTCAGGCCTTTCACTGCAATACCTGAGTCCCTGATACAAACTTCTGTCTTAGGTAAGGTTTCTATTGCTGTGAAGGGACACCATGACCCTGACAACTCTTATAAAGGAAAACATTTAATTTGGGCTGGTTTACAGGTCCAGAGGTTTAGGTTATTATTGTCATGGCAGTAAGCATGGAGGGAAGCATGGTGGTACACAGGCAGATGTGGTTCTAGAAAAGAAGCCAAGAGTTTTACATCAGGATTGGTAGGGAGCAGGAAGAGAGAGTGAGCCACTGGGCCTGGCTTGAGCATCCCACCCCAATGACACATTTCCACTAACAAGACCATACCTACTCAAACAAGGCCACAACTCCTAATAGTGCCACTCCCTGGTCACCAAGCATTTAAATATATGAGTCTACTGGAACCATTAATATTCAAGCCACCACACTTACTAAAAATATATAGTAACATTTGTATCTTTAAATTCATACTTCTTTACCCATTACTGCAACTGTCAGACCTTATCAATGAAGTTCCTTTTTTCTGTGAATGTAGAAATTCACACCTAGTAAAAAATGAGAATAAGTGGCTCTTGAATGTTCAGCCACAAATGAGATGTCTATATTATTATATATTCTTCTGTTTTTATTTCATTGGAAAGTTAGTTTTTAAACTTTCACACAAATCATATTCTTTTACCTCTCCCAACTGCTCCAAGATCCTCCTCACCTCCCTACCCATCCAATGTCAAGTTCTTTCTCTCAAACAAACAAAGCAAAACATAAACAAAGTGACAAAAACACCAAACCATAACAACAATAACGTAAAACATACAACGTGCACAAAAATAATGGAGTCTGTTTTGTGTTGGTTAACTACTCCTGAGCATTCCACGAGGTTGGTATACCAAAAGACACTCCAATGGAGAAAACTGATTTTTTCCCTCCTAATAGTATGTGCCTTCTAGTACTATGAACACTAGTCAGCAGGGTTGACCCTCTTAGTTGAGTCCTAGTTCATTTTCTCCATGTTCTATAATGTAAGTTGTGCCTTCACCAATATGGCCCTACAGTCAGATTATGGAGAATAACCAATAGAATTTGCAGTAGCCTCTAATATTTTGGGGGTGGCTATGGCCAACAACTCAAGAAGATGTAGCCCCTTTCTGCTCTTGGGGGTTTTACCTGGTAATTTGTAATGTGTAGTTTTGTTTTGTTTTGAGAGAATGAAAGAACATGAAGTTGGGTNCCTAGGAAGGTGCAGGATCTTTGGTTAGTTGCGAAGGTAAAATAATATGATCAACATATATTGTATAAAATTCTCAAAGGATAATGAAAACGTCTAAAGAAGAAATATCAGTAATATAAAAATAGTCAAAGAATAAAACTTTTTAAATATTTGCTTATACTACCATTCAGAAATATGAATTGACAAGTATGGCAATTTGTAATTTATTTTAAATAAAGTGATACTTTAGTATATATGTGAAAATCAGACTCTATGTGCTCTGAAAAAAATTGTATCACTGGATTTAATCAGATCTAAAAAGCAACCTCTGCCCAAGATCTTTACTATTAGTGAAGACCCCCAGGATGATCCATCTCCAGAGTCTGTCTCACATGAATAAAGCAGAACATTTTCTCTGACTTAAGTCAAGGCTGGTAAAGCTATTAGAGATCAGAAATATAATGGAAATTTTTCTAAAATAGCTACATAATAAAAATATCTTGATATTATTTTGACAGATGTGGTTAATAACTTCATCTGGGTTAAAGTCTGAAGGAATTAGACATGTGAAGTGGAAATGGGAAAAGGGCCTACCCTAAAAATGGTAACAACTTTCAAAAANGTGTGCATACCATGGAAGGTAGTCAAGGTCTGATAAGCAAGGGAATGTGGAGAGTCTTCCAAGAACACTCCATTACCCTAGTACCTGGAAATACTATAAACATTGTGAAGATATTTTAATTCATTCCAGGATCATGAGAAAAGTGAAGTAATAATATAAACATGTCTAAGCTGACAGATNACATATAAATATAAGCAAGCCACATAAAATATCAATATACACAAATAAACTCATGAAGGGTTTAAGCATTCCAAAGTGGGTCCAATAACCACAAACCCTAGTGTTATTTTTCTTTGTGTACTGTTGGAGCCCCAGTGTCCTGCCCCCATCCACCCTGTCATGTCTATTTTTGTTGTCCTATGCACCTGGTGAGACTTTATAGGTATAGCATCAGACATTCCTAGAGACAAATTCTCACCAAATCACTGTTTCCCTAGCACTTACAGTGATTCTACCCCTTCTTCCACAATTCTAAATACGGATTTCCAGAATAGCTGTCTCAATTTGCATTCCTACTGGCAGTGAATGAGGGTTCCTTTTCTCCACAACCTCACCAGCAGTCATTGTCATTTGTTTTGTTGATCTTAGCCATTCTGACTGGGGTGAGATGAAATCTCATAGTTATTTTAATTTGCATTTCTTTAATTGCTGAGGAAGATGAGCAGATTTTGAGATGTGTCTTAGCCATGTAGATTGTTCTCTTGAGAACCCTGTGTTTCAATTCCTAGACCAGTTTTAAAACAGTAATTTTGGTTCTTTTTTAACTCTGTTTTTTAAGTTATTGGTATATTCTAATTATTAATCTTCTCTCAGATGAATAGTTAGCTAAGATTATTTCTTATTCTATAGGTTTGATTGTTTTGTTGTTGTTGTGTCTTTACTTTACTTTTGGGTATTAGAGTAACACTGGCTTCATAGAATGAGTTTGGGAGTGGTTCTTCTGTTTCTTTTCTTTTAAAAAATAATTCAAGAAGGACTGGCTGTAGGTCTTTCAAAGTTTGGTAGAATTCTACTGTGAATATATCTGGTTTTAGACTTGTAGTTTTTCTCCCTTGAAGATTTCAATTAATTTATTGTTCTGTATAATCAGTATTTTTGACTAGTATATATTGTAGGGTATTTTTTGTTTTTTTGTTTGTTTGTTTGTTTGTCTTTTGTTTTTTTCTTGGTCCTGTCTAGTTCGGGTTCTTTGTATTTCTTGTATCTGTATGGATATGTGTTCCTTAGTACATTATATGATCTTGTTAACAATCTGTTTTCTACCATTGACCTGGGACTCTTCTACCTCATCTCTTCCTATGATTCAAATGTTATCTCTTGATGGTGTCTCATATTTCTTGTGTGTTCTTTTTTTATGCTTTTTAAAACTGTTTACTTTCTTTGATTTTTTTCATCTAGATTTATCTC
>LZPO01035213.1:82461-93679 GCA_001675575.1 Neotoma lepida
AGGATCTGGGAGGAGATGAGGGAGGGGAAATCTCAATCAGAATATGTTGTATGATTTATCTTAAAAAATTGTCATAATAGAAGCAATAAAATCATTAATCAAAACAACAGAAAAATAAAAATAAATTAAGTCCAAACCCAGTTGATGGGAAGAAATAAATAATAAACATCAAGAGGACATAATGAAATAGAACTAAAAAAATCAATACAAAAATCAAGGAATCAAAGAGTTGGTTTGGTTATGCTCAAAACTATTCATCCTGAATTTGCTTCTTTTATTTTCTTCAGGTTTAGTTGGTTGGACATAAATTATTTTAGGCCACTTATGTATTGGAAAGCTTTTCTTTATCCTTTTACTATGGTAAATAGTTTTGCTGGATATATTACTCTACATTAACTATCATGTACTTTTAGTAAAATGAGGACATTGATCCTCTTGAAAGCTCTTTGGGCTTTCAAGTATTCCTTTGAGAAATTATCTGTTATTCTTATTGGTTTCCTTTGTGCCTAATTTGTCTTTCTCTTGCTGTTCTCAATGCACTTTGTTCTGTACATTTAGTGTTTTAAGNATGATATGTCATGGGGATTTTCTTTACTGTTCTTGACTATTTTGGTGTTCTGTGTGGTTTTTATATCTGTATGGGTGTGTCTCTACTTAGTTTGACAATGTGTTCTTCAATAATCTTGTTGAAGATTGCTGGAATTTTTCTCTTTAGTCTATGTCTATATTTTGAAATTTTTTGTCTTTTTCATGGTGTCTCACATTTTCTGTATGTTCCTTTCATATAGAAAATTTTGTAAATTTTTCTTATTCTTTGCTTATTTTATCTAGATACTCTACTTTGTCATTGAGTCCTTCTATTCTACCTCCTCTCTGATTTATTCTACTTGGAAAGCTTTCTATTGAGTTTTGTAGTTGGGTTATTTGGCTATTTTATTCCATACTAATTTTAGCTGAAGTATTTTTGAATGTTTCTATCTGTTTATTGAATTTCTTTCTAAAATCATAAGTTGTCTTCATCATTTCCTTCAGCCCTATGTATGTGCTATCTTAGGCATTACTCAGGCATTTATTNTCTTTTACTTCATTCTCTGTAAGTTTGTTGAGCTGTTTCTTGTGATGATGTTTATGATAGTTCTAAAATTCTATATTCTTGGTTTCATATATATAACTTTCATTAGCAAACACTCCTACATGATTTTTTGGTTCCTGGNTGAGATGCTGACTTTATCTTTCATATATTAGGCATTTTTGCCATACGATCTTGGCAAGTGGACTTCTTTTGTTATTTCTGTGTCTGATANGGACAGAGCAAGTTGAGGCAGAGAAGAAGCTGTGAAGATCAAGTCCTACCTAGAGGTTGGATATGGTTTAGGCATAATTAGGTCAGATAGATAAGATGACTGAGTTGTTGTACCAGATTTTCATCCTTGTCCAAGCCTGTGATTTGGGGATAGATTTTCCAGTTGGAGTGAGTTCANTCCTGAGGTTTGGAGAGGACTTATTGAGATAAAGACTATTTGTAGTCACCTAGCTAGACTCTAGAGAAGGTTGTGTAGGCTGTAGCTGGGAATGCAGGTTGTATGTGGTGTATGAGGGGCTTGAAGGTTGGTATCATGCCAGATGAATCCTGTGGAAACCTAGAGGAAGGGATGGTACAGGCATGAGTGACTTGATTATCCTGGTACTCTCAGTCAGTGGCCCATGTTAGAAATGGGGGTTTGTGTATGGTAAGGAGGATCACATGGATGTACCTGGCTAAACACAAGAAAGGGATGTATAGGACCTGCCTTCATGGGGAGGGGGGTTAAATGTTGTATTTGTTTTTATTTGTTATGGTAGATTCAATATACCTTAACCATGGATTGAATTAGAAGAGGATAAAAGGAGATAAANAAAAGATAACAAGGATTTTTGCCATTAAGAAAGCACACTAGAAAAAGAAAATATTAAATGAGTGGAGACTAGGGGAGAATATCAAGTTTTGTGTGATCATACAAGGTTTTAGAAATTTATGAAGCAATTATAATAGTCAATAATTATGAAAATCTTTTGTATTTCTTTCCAGTTGTTGAATTTGAGTCATGGCCAAAAATGAATGTAACAAACTTGTTTAGAGTGNTTATTGTTTTTTGCTCTATTTGGGAATCTTGGACTGCATGGAACTATAGAGGCCCTCTTTTATCCATCCATGTATTAGGGTAATATTCATAAANCAATATGGACCCAAAGATTTATTGTCCAGTTCATGAGCCAGACATGAGTCAAATTCACAAGCCTGTCATTAGAATTAGTGACACTAATNGAAGATGCAATGACATCTGATCTCCTCTTAAGGGTTAGATGAGAGATCTGAATGTAGGACCCATNTAAGTTAAGACCAGAATCTTATGTCACAGTATGAAAAGTGACAGTCAATAAGCACAGTAGCTTTACAAGGAAAGGAATAAATCACTATATGTGGCATTTGGAGGAATTGATAAGACCAATATGACTGGACCTAAAATAATAATAATAAGAAGAAAAATATGGTAGGACATAGGCAGGAGATCTAACCAAGGACCCCAGTTTTCTCTTAAGGACAATAACATTCAAAAACTATAATGTTAAATTTTGTTTTCAAATGATTGCTTTGTAACAGGATCAAGAATAGATTGTGATCAAGGCTGTAAACAGTTCTTTTGAAATATCGTTCCCTGAACAAACTATGCCTCACCTACAATATCTAGTACCATGACTAAGAACACAAGAAAACCACTTTTAATAGAAAATAAGGAAATAATCATATGAAGGTATATACAGTTTTATAAAAACTTTGAATGACTCAAGTACATATGAATGATGAAATTTAATTTTCTATAATTTTCTGTTTCCTTTTGTACATTTAAGTAAGTAAGAGAAGAATAGTGTCCTTCATCTGTNGGCACTCTAAGCACATATTCAGTGTGACTGTTGAGGAACCAATTATTAAACAGAATTAAGGTGAAAGGTATTGGTGACTTGGATTAGAAGGGTGGTCATGAACTAATTGGGAAATAATTAGATAGAGCTTAGTGATTAATTGCTAGTAGAGGCTAAAGAAAAAAATGGAATCAAGGGTGATTTCTGAAGCTGTTGTTGGGCAACCAGATGAATAATGCCATTTTTAGACAGATAATTAAGAAAAGACTATGCTTATGAAGGTTGTTTAATGATAGTTTTATTCAGACTCAGTAAATGAAAGCACCAGGTACTTCTCTTACACAATTTGACAATGTCAACTGTAGAATTTATACTCTTTTGCTGACCTTTGAGTTAATACTGCAGGTAAAGCCTATTTGTCATCTGAGAGCAACTACAAGCCCTTCACATAGTACCNTTACAAAGATACATAAACTAAGAGCCAATTTAAAAATTAAGGCAATANGAAAGGACATTTGCATAAGTGCATCATTTTGTAATAATTTCTTAATTAAATTTAAAATAAAAACACTCAAAGATTGGACTATCTATGTTATGCTTATATGTGTAATATAAGAATCTTACCCAATTTATTTTCAGAACACTAGATAACTGTTAGAAATCTGAAAATAAGTAAACAGTAATTGTAAAGATAGCCTTGGAGTATAAATACAGTTAAAAGATAAAAATTAACTTGATGTCATAATGTACACTAGTAATTTCAGCACTCAAGAGGCTGAGGTAAGGGAACCAAATTCTAATGTCNAGTCTGGCTACATAGTAAGACTCTGTCTCAAGAAACAAACAAACAAACAAAAAATAAAGATACAAAACAAAAANCACCACCTAAAAACAACAAGGATTACNAGTTAAAAATGCAATTGATGCTCTTATATCTCACAAGATTATGTATTGATTATGGGAAGAAAATTAAATCTCATTTAGTACAACATATTGAAGATGAAGTTATTAAGTTCCAGAGAGATAAAAGTTCAGGTTCAGGATCACAAAGCCTGTGTGACAGATATTAGGCAGGACCTATTACATCTCCATTCCCGAGTCACCACCACACTGTCTCCACACATACATTATCACTCACACACTGGAACCCAAGCTGAAAAATTCATTAAAAACAAACAAAAGAAGTCAAACTACTATGTTAGAAATAAGTATTTAAGATCATGGTCTTAACTTTCTATACAAAAGTTTTAACACATCTCTTCCTCTCCTTATTATCAGTACTCTCAGGCAACACTTGAGAATCTATCAATATACCCATAGTCTGAAAAGATTTTTTCTATCATCAGTGTGTAAGGTGGTTCAGAGAATATAATGAAATTATCAGTGAAGATAAGACTTCATTTAAGATAATTCAATATTCATGTATCCTAACTCACAAAGTGATAAATTAGGGGACATAATAGCAGACTTCCCTATAGTTCAGCTTTAAATAGTATACTTCATTAGTACTTTCTAAATATTTATAGACCATTAAATATTTGACATGAAGATTGGAGGTGGAAGGAAAGAACCTTAAAATTAGAGTGTTAAAATATTCAACTAACTGATGAAGAAGAAAATTTTAAAAATAAAGACTACTTAAATTACACTGTAAAACATTTCTAAATGNAGTCTTAGGTATCAAAATAATCTCATGAATTGAAAATTCAGCTTCCCAGGAGGAAGAGCAATGGAAAACTGATGGACTGATTCTTGCATTATGTCCATCTCTAATTCAGTGAGCACATGTGAATAAATGCATTTGGAAGAGCCCTGAGACACACATTCTAGCAACTAACTGAAATGGCTACACACTTTGCTTGGAGACATTTGAATTTTTGTCTTGGCTGTTGCAAAATTAGAACATAAAATTTCAAATACAGTTATATTTGACACAGAGATGTGCTGATTTGATGATTTATTAAAATTCCCTCTGATGTGTTACATGTATTCACTCCCAGAATCTCACACTCTGAAACACTCCTACTCAGTAACATACTTGGTCTCAAAAATTGCACTCCTCTGCTTTTTGCTTTACTGGTCTTATACAATTTTGGGGCCAAAGCAACCAAAATTCAATGTAGAATACTTTAGAAAGTTTTCAAAAGGAAAGAGGAGGAGAAATTAAAACTAACTTTGACTTCTCTATGTTTATTTCAACTGATAGTTTTTTTTAAAAAATACTTGAAAGGAACAGGATAAAGCCACTTGAAGAAACAAACTGGCTAGAAAAAAAGATCCTTAAAATTTAGTAATATCTCATTTTCTTTGCAAGGTAACTCAAAACTACTTATAAGAGAGAAAATCTTTGGAGCTATAAACTAGAGAAAGACCAACCTGCCCAGTAGAGGATGGAAGTTTTGGAGATATTTCATCCTCAAAACCAATAATAAGGCATAGAAACCTGGTACCACACAAAGTCCTCAAGTGGACCTTGTATAAGNAAAAGAAACAGACAGAATGACCCAAAAGATGGGCAGATGGACAGACAAACAGAAGGAAGGCAGAAAGAACAAAAGAAAGACAAAGAAGAAAGAGATTGGGGAAGAAGAAAAATGGAAAGAGATAAGTGATATAAAGCTGATTTGTGGGAACTGATAAATTTGAATATTGCCCTTACATTAGAGCATTAACACTGCATAAAGGGGAAATTCCTTGAACTTTATCATCACACAGTAGAAGAGAATGTCGCTAATTTTTGGACACACGTTAACATATCTAACTGCCAGCTAGGCATGAAAGTACACACTTTTAATCCCAGAACTAAGAGACTGAGGCCAGCTGAACTGAACTGAGATCTCAAGGCCATCTGGAATACATAGTTACACTCTATCTCAAAAATGAAAAAAGAAAAGAAAAGAAGGAGCAAAGGGAAGGATTTTTCAAAAATTATAATAAAGAAATAAACATAAAAATGACAAAGAAAGAATACTGTAAATATAAATAATTGGATTGTTCTTAGAATGCTTCAATATATTTGAATTTATTAAAAATAAATGTATTGAAAAAGCTTATAGCAGACAGATTTTTGAAGTAGTTAAGGGGCTCTTCTATTTTAAATACAAACTAGTGTGAAGAAAGTCACAACAAATTTGTACATGAATTGTTCCCTCCTCAATTAAGATGGTATATACAAATCTATAAAAACTAATGAGTAAATCAATGTATTAAAATATGGTTAACCTTGGCTATCAACTTGATTGTGTCTTCAGTCAATTTAAACACAAGATGCTGGGCACTTCTGTGAGGAATTTTCTTGGTAATATAATTTGAAGCAGGAAGACCCACCCTAAAGGTGGGCAGCGTCTTCTGTGGTAGGTCAGAGATAAGGACATAGAAGAGAAAAACTGCTTTTTGCCCACTTGCTCTCACTCTTACTGGCACATTCACTCATCCAATCAGCGTAGCATTCCCTTGATAATATTAGGATTGACTTCTTCAGGAGTCTAAGGTAGACTGAACACCAACAGCTCTCAAGAAATTACTAGGCCTTTGGTGCCAGATAAGATCTATGGAGACATCCACCCACTCGATCTGACCAACTATGAGAATTTTAAGTCTTTCCAGTGTAAGACAGTCATTGTTACATGGTATGAATGATGTAAACTAATGTGTGTGTGTCTGTGTGTCTGTGTGTGTGTTTATGTGTGTGTTCACTGATCAGTCCTGTTCTTTCAGAGAACCCTAGCTAATACAGTTGTATATATTTTAATTGAAACTCTTAGTATAAAAGTAAGACTGAGTTATAACTGTGACTCTGCCATTACTAGCTTCATGATCTTGGGAAAATTATTTAACTATTTCATGTCTTGATTCAGTATCTATAAAATAAGAATAATAAACAGTTAACATCAGAAAAATCTTGAGGAATTAAACCCCAAGTATTAAATAACATAAGGTATTGCATTACAAATTGACTCAGGAGTAAACCTAAATCAATTTTAAGTTAGTTCTTTTGAAAACACAGTGTAGGCTTAACAATTATGGCTAAAAAGTCCTAAGCAAAAGTAGATAATCAATTCCAAGATTAAGAAGACTAAATGACTGACCAACTAGCATTTACTTGTGTAAGCTGCATGCTTCAAATTTGAANTGAACATCCTGAAAGTCAGTGTAAAAAGGGGATAAAGAAAATTAGATAAGAAACAAGGTATTAATCTCTGATCCAGTTGCTGGCTAGCAGGGAAAATTTCTGCAGGCAGGCTCACCCACCAAAAGACTACATTGGACCCTGCAATCTACAAAACCCATGCCCTATCTCCTACCCATCCCCCTGTGACCCCAGTGGCTTCCCGAGACTAGAAATCTGCCAGGTCTCATTGGACCAAGAAAAGAATGACTCTTCCGGACCCAGAGAGTCCTGCCTCTAGGACCCAGGTCCTGAGACATAACCAGTCCCGAGGAATCCCCAACCATCTCTGCCTCAGTTGCTGGCCAGCAGGGAAAATTCCTGAGGGCAGGCTCACTCACCAAAGGACTCCATTGGACCCTGCAATCTACAAGACACACGCACTATCCCCTATCCATCCCCCTGCGACCCCAGTGGATTCCTGAGACTAGAAATCTATCATTTCACATTGGACCAAGAGTGGTTTCCTGAGATCCAAAATCTGTGGACATTCATTGGATCAAGAGTGACTTTCTGAGACACAGAATCTGCCAGCTCTCACTGGACCAAGAGCCCTGATAAGACCAAGAGTGGCTTCCTGAATCACAGAACCAGTTAGCTTAGATTAGACCAAGAACAGCTGCTGGAGATATAGAATCTGCCAGCTCCAATTAGATCAAGAGCTAAGTTTTGACCCTGAGTGTCCCCCAGAGACACAGATAGCAAGCATATACTGAACCAGTAGCAGCTCTCCCAGACACAGGCACCCCTTACACCTACTGGAGGAAGAGATGAGTAGATGCCAGTGCAAAAATACATACAACAACATAAAGAGCAATATGACATCACCAGAACCTAGCCCTTCTACAACAGCAAGACCTGAACAACACAATATAGAAAAACAGAAGAAAGCAACCTTAAAAATAACTTTATGAAGATGCTAGAGGCCTTTAAAGAGAAAAAGGAAAATTCCCTTAAAGAGGAAATGAAAAACTCCCTTAAAGAAAGAAATTGAAGAAGATTTCATAAAATGGAAAGATCTCCCATACTCATGGATAGGTAAGATTAACATAGTAAAAATGGCAATCTTACCAAAAGCAATCTACAGATTCAATGCAATCCCTATCAAAATCTCAACACAGTTCTTCACAGACTTGGAAAGAACAATACTCAACTTCATATGGAAAAACAAAAAACCCAGGATATCTAAAAGAACCCTGTGCAATAAAGCAACCTCTGGAGGCATCACGATCCCTGACTTCAAGCTCTATTAAAAAGCTGTAGTAATAACAGCTTGGTACTGGCATAAAAACAGACATGTGGACCAATGGAATCAAATTGAAGACCCTGACATTAATCCTCACACATGAACAAAGAAGCCAAAACTGTACAATGAAAAAAAGAAAGCATCTTCAACAAATGGTGCTGGCATAACTGGATGTCAACATGTAGAAGATTGCAAATAGATCCGTATCTATCTATTATCATGCACAAAACTCAAGTCCAAGTGGATCAAAGACCTCAACATAAATCCAGATACACTGAACTTGATAGAAGAGAAAGTAGGAAGTACTCTTGGATGCATCGGCACAGGAGACCACTTCCTAAATACAACACCAGTAGCACGGACACTGAGAGCAACAATTAATAAATGGGACCTCTTGAAACTGAGAAGCTTTTGTAAGGCCAAGGACATGGTCAATAAGACAAAACGACAGCCTACAAAATGGGAAAAGATCTTCATTAACCCCACATCAGACAAAGGGCTGATCTCCAAAATATATTAAGAACTCAAGAAACCACACATCAAAATATCTAACAATCCAATTAGAAAATGGGCCACAGAGCTAAAAAGAGAATTATCAGTGGAAGAATCTCAGATGGCCTGGCCGCTAGACATTTGAGGAATTGCTCAACACCCTTAGTCATCAGGGAAATGCAAATCAAAACAACTCTGAGATACCATCTTACACCTATCAGAATGGCTAAGATCAACAACACTGAGGACAGCTTATGTTGGAGAGGATGTGGAGCAGAGAGAACATTCCTCCACTGTTGGTAGGGGTGTAATCTTGTACAGCCACTTTGGAAATCAATATGGCAGTTTCTTAGAAAACTTGGAGTCAATCTTCCTCAAGACCCAGCTATACCACTCTTGGGCATATATCCAAGGAATACTCAATCATACCACAGGGACACATGCTCGATTATGTTCATAGCAGCATTATTCATAATAGCCAGAACCTGGAAACAACCTAGATGCCCGTCAACTGAAGAATTGATCAAGAAAATGTGGTACATATACACAGTGGAGTACTGCTCAGCAGAGAAAAACAATGACCATATGAAATTTGCAGGCAAATGGATGGAACTAGAAAATATCATTCTGAGTGAGATAACCGAGAACCAGAAGGTCAAACATGTTATGTGCTCACTCATAAGTGGATATTAGATGTAAAGGAAGGGATAACCAGACTGCAAACCAGAGCTAGGGAGGAACCTAGGAAAGACGCATGGATTCCCAGTGAGGGAGAAATGGATGAGATCTACATGGGCTGACTAGGTGTGATGGGGAGAAAATGGGGGGCAAGGGATGGAAGATGAGAGCATAAGGGAGTGAGAGGTTGGAGCTGGAACAGGGACAGAGTGAGAGAGCAAGGAAGGAGATAACATGATAAATGGGGAAATCATGGCAATAGGGAGAAACAGAGTGATAGGGAAGTTCTCGAGAGTCCACAGGGATGAACCCATGTCAGACCACTGGAAACAATAGAGAGGGTGCCTGAACTGGCCTATTCCAGTGATCACATGGATGAANACCCTAACTGCCACCATGGAGCCCTCAGCCAGTGACTGATCGAGGCAGATGCGGAGATCCATGGCTGGACACCAGGCGGAGCTCCCAGAGCCCAATCGATGGGAGACAGGGCGCCCTCTATGAGCAGGGGACTAGGAGATCATGATGGGAGGGTGTGCAGAGATGGTCAGCCAAACTAGTGGATACACATGAACTATGGACCCACAGCTGAGCCCTCATCTGGAGACAGGTGGAAGCAGATGCAGAGATTCACAGCCGGACACCAGGCAGAGCTCCAGGAGTCCAACTGATGAGAGAGAGGAGAGATTCTATAACAAGGGACATTGAGATCATGAAGCCAGCCAGGCTGGTGGAAATGTATGAACTGTGGACCAATAACTGTGGAGCCCCCCATGGTGCAGGACTGGGCCCTCTGGAAGCTTGAGACAGTTGTTTGGCTTGAACTGTTTGAGGGCCCCCCGGCAGTGGGATCAGGATCCGTCCCTGGTGCAGGGGCTGACATTTTGGAGCCCAGTGCCTGTGGTGGAACACCTGGCCCAGTCTTGGCGCAGGGAGGAGGGTGTTGTCCTGCCTTGACTGAGAGTGCCAGGCTTTGGAGACTCTTCATGGGAGACCTTGTCTTGGAGGAGGTGGGAATGGGAGGTGAGTTGAGGGGAGGAGCTGGTGGGGCGGGAGGAGGGAGGAGAGGGGGATCTGAGGTTGGTATGTAAAAGGAATGGAAAATCTTTTTAACAAAAAAAAGAAGAAGAAAGAAAAAAAAGAATGCAGTGAGTTTAGTAAAGACAAAAGCTGATAAATGAATCTAAAGAAAATGGACTTATAAAAAAGAAAACATATGAGCCTGGTGGTGGTGGCACGAGCCATTAATTCCAGCACTCAGGAAGCAGAAGTGGGCATGTCTTTGAGTTTGAGGCCAACAGACTCTACACAGTGAGTTTCAGGACAGCTAGAGATACACAGAGAAACCACTTGTCAAAAAAGAAAAAAACAAAGGAACCACCTGAATGATGNTCAAGAAAACACAACCATGAGACTAAATGAAATGATAGATGCATCATCTTGGGATGTTTAGGGATCTCCACGGGACCCCCTTAGCCAACAACTTAAATGCAACACAGTCCTAATACAGGAAGCCTTGCTTTGAGCTGTGGAAAGAGAAACTTGGACAGTAACCCAGCCTCGAAACCTTCAACCTACAATCATTTTTTTCCTGCAAGATGTGGTTGTGCAATGGTGGCACATAACTTGTAGAAATAGCTAGTCAGTGTCTGGTTTAATTTGAGGCCCATCACTTGAGAGGGAACCTATTTCCTACACTATCTGCATGGTCAAGATTTGGAGACCAGATTGCC
>LZPO01035214.1:21108-31772 GCA_001675575.1 Neotoma lepida
TCACCATCTATGTGCTGCCCATCCCTTTCCCAGGTATTTTGCTGTAGTGCAGCTAAAACTGACCATGGGTCCCATTAGCTCTGCCAACAGAATATACTGGAAAGGCACAATGAAAAGATGGATGGAAGAATTGACTGTGTTTTGAGCAAAGGAAAGAATGAAGAAGAAACTAAGATAATTGAGGACATTCTGCCTGGCACTGCTAATCTTTTTTTTTCTCCTACAGAGTCAAGTATCCTGTAAGATGAAGATACTACTTTGGAGTGAAGGCATTGTCTTCACAGAAAATTAATTCAGGATTTAACCAACCAGAGGAAGTTTTTCTATTTCTCACAATCAACTTGAAGTAGCATAGGTGATCCCTGAAATGGTATTTCCNACAGAAGTGAATCTCTAGAATCAAAAGATTGACTGAGCATGGTTCTTGGNGGCCATTTTGAACCTGTTTCATGGAAAACTTGGGAGGGAAGTGATGTCTACTCCACAGCTCCACATCCCCACCTCCTCACAGCATTGCTTGCTTGCTTTCTCCTGAAGGAGCCAATCCTCCGATCATGGCTACAAAGGTTCTCTGCTGCAACCTTCTCCTTGGGTGTGTCAACAAACTTCTTGTTGAAGCCCTTGCAGACAACTCGGGTTGAGGGGATTGGGGAACATTCCATCAAATACATCAAATACAACTTAGAGCCAAGTGTAGGATAGACAGCAACTGCACAAAGGGGAGCCTGTCAAATTCACAGCAATCCTCTTTCCTCAGCATCTCAAGTGTTGAGACTAGAGGTGTGTCCAGATTCCGAGACTCCTGTTTTCAATCGTTGACTGTACTGGCTAAATTTGATGTTAACTTGACACAAGCTGAAGTCATCTGAAAGGAGGGAACCCAAATTATGAAAATGCTTCCATAAGATCGGGCTATAGGCAAGCCTGTGGAGCATTTTCTTATTTGGTGATTGATAGGTGAGGTCTCAGCCCACTGTGGGTGGGGCCACCATTGGGCTGGTGGTCCTGGGTTCTGTAAGACGGCAGGCTGAGCAAGCCATGGGGAGCAAACCAGTAAGCAGCCCCNTCCATGGCCTCTNCATCAGCTCCTGCCTCCGGGTTCCTGCTCTGTTTCAGTTCCTGTACAGACTTCCTTTGCTGATATACTGTGGTGTGGAAGTGTAAGCAGAATAAACCCTTTCCTCCCGGAGTTGCTCTGGTCATGGTGTTTATCACAGCAGTAGTAANCCTAACTAAGACATTGTTGATTCCTTTCTAACAAAGTAAAGTGAGTGTCAGAAATCTTTAGCCTTAGCCTAACTAAGTGAAGGTAAATTTGGTCCCTCAACTGCTCCCAGACAGACTCTTCATCTTTGGCCCTTTCTACTGGCTGGCTGGTATTCTCTGGTTTTATTTTACAGACTGTCTCACCTTTCAGTTCATCATTTAGTTATTCAGTCCCCAATTAAAATTCTCTGAAAGGTTTAGCTATGAAAGTAGAAAATGTGCCAGACTCCAGGCGCACAGTCTCCCTACTAATAAAAGTTTTGGCTTAAATAAACATAACAGCCTCTAATTATTTACACCTTCTTGATCATTTTCAAGTTGACGGATCTAAAAGGGAGGAAAGGTTAGAAGAAAAAATATAAAGACAAAAATTCCACTGAACTCAGCAGTATTTGAACTCAAATGGCTGCAAATTAGTCATAAACCATGGGCAGTCTGTGCTCCCACAACTGCCTCTAGAAGATAAAATGAGACAGTTTTATCAATGGGAATGAATCAAGAACTTTCTTTGGGGCTCTCCATAAAATATATTTTAGTAAACAAACACATGGTGATTACGCACCATGTTATGACCCTATTCCCATGGTGATTATGCACCACGTTATGACACTATTCCTGTGGTGATTATGCACCACATTATGACACTATTCCCAGGTCTCTTTTGCAAAGATCAAGAGATGATTTTCATGCTATCATTTTTCAGCCATAAAAGAGTGCACAACCCCCTTCTGAAACAACAGGAAGAAGCAAGCTGGCCAGGAGAAGATGTCAGTGTGCACTTTTCCGTGCAAACATTGCTGAGCTGAATTTCATTCATTATTATTTTAAATTATTATTTATAAATTGTCTATGGGTATTCATGAATGCAAGCATATNGTGGTGAATGTATGGAAATCAGAGGACAACTTTCAAGATTCTGCTCTCTCTTTCTATCCTGGATTCTGGGAATCCAACACATGTTGTCAGGCTTGCAAGAGAAGCACTTGATGAGCCAAGGGGCTAGCTTAGGAGTGATATTCTTCAGCTCCTCTCAGAAGGCCAGCTATGTCATGATGAAGTTACACCACACACAGTAGACCCAAGGTACAAGCCAACCTTTTCTGTGGAGTTTAAGGACAGCTCAAAGAATGTACTTAAAAGCAAGCATACTTATAGCAGACAGAGGGCTGATATGTCTTCAAAAAAATTGAAGACAGTATAGACATTTTTTCCTTCTCAAAAACCNGCTTTTCTCTGTCCTGTCCTGTCCTACCCTCAATCAGATATTTTAAATAAATCAACACAGTGGGCTTTTACTTAATTGTATTTAAACTTCCTGCTATGGGATGCTAGAGCATGTTGTTTTAAAATAACCCCAAAACCCTTAGTTAACTATTGGTTATTGTCAGTGACCATGGAGAGAAAACAAAGCAAGGTGACATTTAGAAGATTACAATGTCTCAGAAACCAGACTGTGGTTTTTGGTTACCCAGCCCTAATATCTGAACACTTACACTTGATTGTAAACCTTCTTGCTGGTCTCAGAANTGCCGCCTTCTAGTCCACATGACTAATCAAAATCTGTAGATCTCGTGGAGCGAAGGGCCAGCAGGAATCTGTTACACCTTTCCCACCCAGAGTCAGAATTCTTGCACTGGCCAGGCGGTTGACAGGGATCCTCCTGCTGCATCTTCCTCCTAGAACTTGTTCCAGTTGAAAAAAGCGTGATCTGTGGACTGGGTTGTGACTTTACTCTTTTGTCTTCATGTATTTGCATGTGTTCACAAGTGNGCAGATACATACATGTATAAAGGACACATGAACACANATTTGTACATATGCCTCAGGAGGCCAAAGAACAGCCACGGGTGTTTTTCCTCAGGTGCTAGCAATTTTATGTATTTATGTGTTTGTTTGTTTGTTTGTTTGTTTACTTACTTACTTACTTTTTTTGAGGCAGGATCTCTCACTGGCCTGGAATTTGCCAAGTACACTGGGCCAGGCTATCTCTTCAGCCCTGTATCTTTACTCTTTGTAAGACTTTCCTAAATCCTGTGTCTTCTCTCCCCTTTTCCCAGAGAATCAGTTCTTGAAATAAAAGTTGGTGCCCATTTCCTCTCATCTCCCACTATCCCCCAAGTCTGGAAGCAGCTGAGGTGATCCTTCACATGCATGGTTAAGACTGCAGGCTTGAAAGTCAGACTTTCAGCTGAGTCCTGGCCCCGCCCCTCAGTTGTTTAAGTAGCTTCTCCATGCTTGTTTTGTTGCCTCTAAAAAATAAGTCTTTCAACATATAGTTATTACAAAAAAGAAATGCAATTTCAGTTTTTGTGATTACAAAATAAAATAAAAAACCCTCAAAAATACCTGCCACAAATAATTGCTTGGTAGCCAGTAGGGGTGGCAAACGTCTGTAATCCCAGCATATCTCAGGGCAGAGACAGATGGACCCTGGGGGCTCATTAGTCAGTCAGGCTAGTCAAAAGGGCAACCTTCAGGTACAATGAGGGACTCTGTCTCCAAAAATGTAATGGAGACCATCTTAGTTAGGGTTTTTATTGCTGTGATAAACACCATGACCAAAGAGCAACGTGGGGAGGAAAGGGTTTATTTGGCTTACACTTGATCATTGGAGGAAGTCGGGCAGGATCTCAAACAGGGCAAGAACCAAGAGGCAGGAGCTGATGCAGAGGCCATGGAGGGGAGCTGCTTACTAGCTTGTCCCTCATGGCTTGCTCAGCCTGCTTTCTTATAGAACCCAGGACCACCAGCCCAAGGATGGCACCACCCACAATGGGTTGAGCCCTTTCCTGTCAATCACTAATTAAGGAAATGTGTTACAGGCTTGCCTACAGCCCTATCTTACATTTTCTTAATTTGGGTTCCCTCCTCTCAGACAACTTTAACTTTTGTCAAGTTGACAACACAGAGACCAAAAAAGGAAAACATAATATCAACCTCTGGCCTCCACATGTGCACACATGGATGAAGGTTATAGTGTCTGTTGTTGTGACAAAATACTCTGACCAAAAGCAGCTCAGTGGGGGAGGGGCTTAATTATCTTATAATTCTAGGTTACAATCCCATCACTGAGTGAAATGTTAGGACAGAAACTTAAAGCAGCTAGTCACAGCATATCCAGAGTGAAGAGCAGAGAGAAATGAAGGCTTCCATGCTGCCTGCATGATGGATTGCTTATGCTCAGCCAGCTTTCTTCACTTACACAGCCTGGGGAANAGGCTGCCCACAGTGCTTTGGGTCTTCCTACATCAGTCAACAGTCACCACAATCTCCAGAGATATACCCACCGGACAACTTGATCAAAGCTCTTTCTCAGTTGAGTCTCCTCTGGTGACTCTAGATTGTGGTGAATTGACATTTAAAGCTAACTAGCATGGCAGATGTGCCTGCACACACATATACACACATATGCATCACACACACACACACACACACACACACACTATAATTGCTTGATTAAAGATGGCTTTTACTCTACTCAAATCTTCCTTTATTTTGAAATTATTGCTTCTGGGTTGTATTAACACTTCATCACACATTTCTCGAAAATCAAAACACCTACTTTGTGATTACTCAGCAAAATCAAAGAGGAGGATAGTGCAGTCCAATTCCCTTCTGCTGTGTGGATGAATCAATACAGCCTGTATTTTCACATACACTTGTGGCTTGTTGTTTTGAAGCTGTCAAAGGTTTCCACCAGTTCAATATTTGCTATCAACATTAAAACACANGGTCGTTTTAGACACAGTACAAAGTTTGGGTCAGTCCGTGAAACTTTAATATCATTTCAAGGGTATATTCTTTGTTATTTATTTCTCTCAGTAACAAACTCATGTAAAATAAATGCTACATTCATCTTTTCTGATATCTGCCCCCAATAAGTTGAGCATCAAGTATTCTTATGAGGTTTTCAAATTGGCTTGTGGAGAATGTTCACTGAAGTAGAACTGAGCACTGCCAAGATTACATTTAATGAGAATGGATGGCTGCATATCTGAAGGCTCTAACTGACCTCTTTCTGAGAATCCTGAATTAGATAGCCTTGTCCCAAGTCCCCCCTTCTTAGGTAAACTCAGGTAACATCACTCTGTCTGGAGACATAGTGCACACGGTGTAAGAGACAGAATGCTATCTGCTTTGTTATCAAACAAACACTAATTAACGTTTTCCTTTCTCATTGGTGATGAATCGGGGAACCATCCACAACTGGAGCAAGCATTTGGGGTGATAGGAAAAATGTCAAAAGAGGAAATCCATCAAAGCAGACAGCTTCCAACAAGAGATATTTGTTAGGCATCTAACAATTTCCAGACATAATATAAAATGTTCAAGGATAAACAATATACTGAGTCTGATGCAGTGGGGCCATAATCCCAGCTACCTAGGAGACAGAATCTGGGACAGGAAAGCTCAGGGCTTGGGCTATAGGGTGAGCTCCAGTAAACCAGAGGACCTTAGTGGAAATTTATCTCAAAACACTAAGGAGAAATCAGATGGGGGATGCAGCTCTATAGTAGAGCACTTGCCTCCAGTGTCCAGCGCCTCAGGATCAAGGAGGGAAAGGGGGAAGAGGTGAAGGAGGAGGATGGACAGAGGAAGGAGGAGAAGGGTGAGAGGGAAGTGGTGAAAGGGGAGGAGGGGGAGGATGGGGGAGAGGAGGAAGTGAAGGTGCAGGAGGGGGAGGGGAAAAGATTGAGCAGAAAACAAAGTTTCCTGACCCCTCTGCCCTCCCACTCTGAGCTGAAAAGCACTAGTTGCCTATAGCAATTCATCTTGACCATCAGGTTGATAGATTTAGGATCACTATGGAAAAAAACTTCCTCTGTGCNTGTCCATGAGGCAGTTTTTTTCATTGGAATCATTGGGCTGAGAAGGCCCACCCCGATGTGGGTGGCACCATCCTGTGGTCTGGGGTCCTGGTCTGAACAGAGGTGAAGCTGAACACCAAGAGCATCTCTCTGCATCCTGACTGAGGATACACTGGGACTAGTTTCAGGCTCCTCCACCACGGCTTTGCCATCATCATTGAACTCTCAAACTGTGAGCCGAAATCAGACCTTCCTCAGGTTGCCTTCTTTCAGATAGTTTGTCACAACACTGAAGCAAGTAACTAAGACAGTAACCAACATCATCAGAAAACAGTTGGGGTGGAGTGAGGTCAGAGCTGGCAAAGGATGCTTTCTGAGGAGGAGAGCAGAGGAGACCTGAGGCTGAGNGGGNAGCTGAGACTTGACAAATGACACACACTTTAACCACAGTCACTGANNATGGGGAAGTTGGCATGGGCCTGTGGGATCATAACAGACCACTCCAAACCGCTTCAGTTCTAACCAGATCCACTTCAAACCCTGTACTAACGGTTGGCCTGGCAGAAAGAAAGACAAAGGAAGCTATCACCCTCTACCACTTCAGATTTCTTCTCTGCTGTTCTAAAGAATACCCGAGGCACACAAAAGGACAAAAGGCATTTCAAGATGCAAACTGGGTTCAGATATGAGACAGGGGTTGGGACTATTAGACAGACACTTTAAAATTATGGTAATTATTATGTTAATGCTTTAATAAAAGGGTTACTCAACTACTGCCTTCAGACTAAATTTAGCTGGCAGCATGCTTTTTGTACATTCCANGAGTTAAGAATAGCTTTTTGTAATAAATATTTGGGGGAAATGAAGAGAAGAACAGTATTGAGAGTCACATGCAAGTGACATGGACTCCAAAGTCTTTTGAGTTTATATTTGAAAAGCAGTAAAATATTCCTCATAGTGACTATATGCTAAACATTGTAAATTTTAAATAAAATNTTTTTTGAGCACCAGTGAGGTGGCTCAGTGGGTCAAGGAGGTTGCAGCCATCCCTGATGACCTAAACTTGATGCTTAAGCTCCACATGACAGAAGGAGAGAGCTGACTGGATGAGAGGAAGTTGTCCTCTGATCTCCATCCTGCCATCATACACACTCACTCACTCACTCACNCACACACAAGCAAATAAATAAAGCTATAAAAAGAAAAATAAGTGAAACACTTTTGAAAAATATACTCATACTGATGATGAGAAAGTAAATATTNTCTCTAGAAAAAATAAATTTTAAAAATTTGGGTATTATTAATTCCTCCTTCATAAACACAAAAACTTCGGGTCTCACAAATATCACAAGATTTTTTTCTATCAAACCATCCAGGAGTATTTATATACTTATATCAATCTCATATAAATCATCATATAAAAATCTAGAAAAAAACACCTCCACTTACCCATTTGTCTAAATATAAACAGANACAANTAAGGATATTTTCATATATGAGAATGAAGTCAAACAACNTACATANCATAAGACCTGATTCAACATGTTACAAGGCGNCAATATTTCAGGGTTAAACAATTTATCCAGAAGAACAGAATTAACAAGACAAAGTATGTGAGCCTCATTCACCTTACAGTACACTGAATGCTGTGAATGGATATGTAATTACCTTCAGACACTGGGCATTTCAGACTTTTTACCATTTCCTAAGACAGAATGAACCAAAAATTAAGGACAAGTATAGAGGGCAAAGTCCAAAATTATCAGCAAGTTATAAACTAAAGCCTGTAACAGACATTTGACTCCACATAAACCATGGCTGAAAACTGAAAGTTGGTCAAAAGGATTCCCGCTAAGGATTCCGGGGGTCATGGTGTGAGTGGACAGGAAAAGAAATGCAAACATACNTAAGAAGCCTAGAAGGTAGGTCACAGATGACACTCTCTCTTGTGGTAAGAAGTATGACCAATTACATAGAAATCCAATAGAAATGACAGTCTATATAAATAATAAGAGTGCCTAAAGATCAAATTATTAAAAACTTAATATTTCTATATACCAACAAAAAATATTTCACAAGATACTTGTAAATAAGATGGATTTTACAATGCAACTAAAAGTTTGAATTAAATAAAAAATTAACCTATTAGAATATACTAGACTAAAGAAAATAATTTGGAAAATGTATCTGAATTATTTGAATTTACTTAGAGAAAAACCTAAATACGTAGAAAAAGCATGAAATAAATGACTTGATACCATAAAAGATATTAACACTTAACTAAAAGAGGCTACAATTCTGTTTATTTTTATTTTTTAAATATTTCAAGGTTTTTCAAATGTGTTATTTATTTATATGTGTGCATATGTGTACATATGTGTGTGTGCACACACGCATGCAGGTGCTGGCAGAGGCCAGAAGAGAGCAATTGCACGCCCTGGAGCTTCAGGTATAGGCAGTCTTGAGCCACCATGTGGGTGTTCTTTACCTGCTGAGCCATCTCTCCAGGCCCCAAAGTCAGTTAAAATTTCATGGCTTTCCAAGTTCTTTTTGGAGGACTCTGAGTACTTGTTAAATTGATACAGAAGCTAAGGCAAATTTTAAAAATAAATAAAAGCACAAAGGTGACANCCATTATTTCAGTGTCACAAACATTGTACCATCCAAAGTATTCGATGCGGATGCCATGAGAGCCAGACAGACAAGGAGACGGTAAATCTGATTGGCAGCATCAAGGGAAGCACAGCCCTCATCTTACATAGGGACGAGAAACTAAAATCACCAAGCTAGTGGGATAGAAATGTGAAGGAGCCTCATTTAGGACATTGAATGGACTGAGTTCTTGAATAAAACATGAAACTGTGCATAAATTATTGATTAATGTAGAGAATGTTCTAAAAAATACTGAAAATAATTATGAGAAATGTCAAACACAACCCTCCTGACACCTTCATGCCCTTCTCCAATACACGCAGAAATGATAGTTGGGTGATTCAGAAAGCCTCAACTATTGCAGCTATTGGATGATGGGAAGCGAAGAATTCCAACTCTCTTCAGAAGCCTGGTTCTTGGTTTCTTAGAATTTAGGAACATTAAGCATGCATATGGCCTGTAGCCTGGATTCTCACAAAGCGTGTGTCCTTCCCAGGACACCATCTCATCACTACTCTGGACAGCCTGCTGTGTCTTCTGCTTTCTCTAGTTCTTGCTCCTGTCAATTCCTCCATCCCCCTAATGGTATAGTCTCCCACATAACTGGGTCCCTGTCCACCTCCATCTTCCCAACTAACTTCCTTNGCTTCTCCTTCCTGGGAAGCCCATGCCAAATAAAGATAGAACTGACCCTTGGGCAAGAATCTGCAACACAGAAAAGAGAGACTAGCTCTCCTTTGAGCGAGGACAGTATGGAGTCTAGAAAGGCAGGCAGACAGCACCAGTTAGCATCCCTGTGCCTTGCAGCTATGAGAGTCGGCATCATTCACTGTCTTCCCACATCAACCCAGCAGATGTGAAGTGGGTCCTTAACCTTGGATCATCCCATCTGTGCTGCTTATGGTAAAGATATGACAGTCTGTAAGAGAGATATCACAGTTCCATGAGTTTGTTTGTTCTAGAATATTTTTCCCTTGAAGCACATTATAAACTACAGACTTGAGAATTCTAGTTTGAGAAATTCAAAAGGAAAGAAGTACTTAGAGCTTGTCATTGTATAGATAACTTCAACTCAGGAATAGAACTACGAATGAGTTTTGTTGTTTGTTTGTTTATTTGGTTGTTTGTTTGAAACAGAGTCTCACTATATATCCCAGGCAGGCTTTGAACTTCTAATCTTCCTAGCCTCAGACCCCCAAGTGTTAGAAGTAAAGGTATAAACCCCTTGGGCCCAGAGCACATAGATTTTGATGCATATGGGCCTGGAGAAAGAGTTATTCTTTCTGATGTCTTTTCCTGCATTCCATGTTTTCACGATAAAACAGTTACATCTTCCAGCATTTCCAGATATAGAAGGGGAAATTGATTCTGCCACATGGCTAACTGGAAATCAATAATGTTTGATCTTGGGCAACGTGTCTGTGATTTGCTCAATTAGTGCTCACGGAAGCTACTCTTCACTCTGTAAGACGTGGAGTCGTTTNGTATTAAGTAGGATTCAGAGATATGAACAAGAGGTCTCCTTTCCAGATCACTTTTCTTTTCCTTGATTTTATTTTATTTGCAATAATAATACAGGGCAGGCTCCAAGCCATTTCCATTAATCAGCTAATACTAAATACTTCTAGCTTGTAGTTCCTTTGAAAAAGGGACAGTCTATTGGTGACTACTTTCTTTATGTCTACATAAAATACAGCCCATGATGTCAACATATTTAAAGATAATAAAGGCCACATTGGATGTAATTACTTTGTAATTTGACTTATTTACTGATACCATTTATCTTTATATAGCATATGTTTCTTCCAAAATTACATTATTCCAGATTGAAGCAAAACATGAGTTCACTTATAAGCAGAAATATTTTTAAAACATCAAAATGTGTCCCAATTTTTTAAATGTATGTGTATGTATGTGTGAGTCTATGTGTGTGTGTAT